>JAOTRA010059944.1:0-16325 GCA_026260255.1 Pseudolaguvia tuberculata | reverse complement strand
CACACACACACACACACACACACACACACACACACACACACACACACACACACACACACACACACACACACAGCTGTTACTTCTCTTTTATTTTTTCATCATCATCCACATGACCCTGTAGAGAAAACACACACACTTTAATTCATGCAATCACACTTCCATTAGAGAACAGCTGTAAATCTCTGTACTGGATCTCTTGCCTGTGAATATGTTTCATCCAGTGATTTTCTGGGTGCTAAGAACTTAATGAAGCATTATTCCTGCCAGCCACAGATACTGAAAGGAAAAAGAATAAAAAATTATGCTTCAGCTGATGATGTTTTCTCAGAATTACTGCTATCATTAGCATCAAACCACTTCACTTATCTGATACCTTGTAGTGTGTCATCTAGATGATCTGGAAGGTCAGGTGCATCAGACTGAGTTGCTGTGGAAAAATAAGTTTCCTTTTAAGTAACACTGCTTTCGAATAGACAGAAACAAATTACACATCACCAAAGGTTTGTGGACACCCACTTAGGTGTATCCCAAACCTACAAATGTTAGTCACACATCCATCTAAAACGTCTCTGTTTGTTGTATCATTCCATTCTTTCTTCAGTGTGCGACTCGAATCCTGTCCCAGCATGACACAAACCCTCAGATCTTCACGAAAATCTGCTCCACCCCTTAAACTGAACACTTTTGGGATGAACTGGACCCACAACTGGACCCCCAATTGAACCCCAGGCCTCCAAACTTCAACATTAGTGTCTGGTCTCACTAATACTATTGGAACTGAATCAACCCAAATACAGTCACGTGATCCAGTCTAGTGGAAAGACTGAATGATTTGTGGAGATTATGATGATGAATTTATTTAATACAAACCTTTATTGGCTTATGGATTTATTGCCAGCATTATTCCACACTGTCTCCTCTTCATATGTATAATTGTCCCTATTTATACTTTAACTGAGAACCATAGAGCTTTTAGAGGCATCAGTTTCTTTCATTAATAATTAGCAAAATTTCATTCATATTAATAGTTATATAGTTAATAGTTATTTTAAAAGTTTACACTACACTAAACACATCCATTTAAACATACCCAGAGTGTCTACATCTGTGTCTTCATCATTGTTCTCCTCTAAAACAACATTAAAAAACAGTTGTAACATCTACGATAACACTGGAAATTCAGTTTTTAGTAAATTTATGACTTTAGATTCTGCATCTATTCACCCTGTGATTTTGTCCCATCTGTTGAGTCACTGCTGTCACTGACATCTAGGAGGACGGAAATATACGGTATCATAATGTGAATATATGATAGTTTATTGTATTAAGTGTATTGCTTTGCTTTGCATATATATAATGTGTGTGTGTGTGTGTGTGTGTGTATGTGTGTGCGTGCGTGCGTGCGTGCGTGCGTGTGTGTCTCACCACTGGAGTAATGGTGAGAGTCTTCAGTTGTATCAGGTGATGATGTATCTGGATAATACAGGGGGTCTGAACATGAATCATTTGGGAAAACACTGAGATTAGATCTGTAATTCTGGACTGGACTCTTCTACTCACCAGGTGTTTCTGTCTCTGAGCTCTCGGAACTGATGTCTGAAACAGTAAAGGAAACATTTAACACTTTTCCATGTTTGTATTTACAGATTCATGTTTTAGTTTGGTCTGGTAGAAGAATGCTGAGGATGGAGGTGTCGGGCAGGAGGAAAAGAGGAAGACAAAGGAGGACGTTTATGGATGTGATGAGGGAGGACATGCAGGTAGGTAGTTGGGGTGAAAGCGGCAGATGTACATATACAGGGTAGTGTGGAGAAAAGTGATGCGCTGTGGCGCCCCTAACGGGATCAGCCGAAAGAAGAAGAAGGAGAAGAAGAAGAAGAAGAAGAAGAAGAAGAAGAAGGTTTGATAGTAGATATGAGAATTGTCTACGCACCTTCTTTGTCTCTCTCAGTGCTGTCGGTGTCCGCATGATCCAAGCTATCAGAGCTGTCTATATCATTGAACTCAGTCTTGCTCGTCTCTCTGTCCTCTTTACTTGAGGAGTCCTCAGTGTCCAGCTGAGATTCCCTCTTTGATTCTTGGTCAGTTTCCTTCTCTTCTTTCATGTTGCTTTTGTCAGCGTCATCTCTAGTGTCCCTGTCACTGTCTGCACTGTTATCCTTGTCTTTTATGTCTTTGTTATTTACATCATTGTCTCTTTCACTGTCTTTTTTACTGTCTTTTTCACTGTCTATATCGCTGTCTCTTTCAGTGTCACCATCATTGTCTCTATCACTTTCTCCATCAGTGTCCCCATCTTTGTCTCCATCACTATCTCCTACTCTATCCTTATGTTCTTTCCTACTATCCTTATTGATGTCACTGTCCTCATCTTTATTATTGCGCCCAGCCTCTCTTTCTCCATCTTCATCACTGTCTCCTTTTTTGTTGTCTTTGTCTCCATCTTCATCACTGTCTACTTTTTTGTTGTCTTTGTCTCCATCTTCATCACTGTCTACTTTTTTGTTGTCTTTGTCTCCATTTTCATCACTGTCTATCTTTTTGTTGTCTCTGTCTCCATCTTCATCACTCTCTACCTTCTTGTTGTCTTTTTCTTCATCTTCATCGCTGTTTATCTTTTTGTTGTCTCTGTCTTCATGTTCATTGATGTCCATCTTTTCACTGTCTTTATCACTGTCCAACTTTTTGCTTCCTCTGTCTTTATCAGTCTCTCTGTCATCTATGCTTGTATCATTTTCTTTATTGCTGTCTTTATCATCCTCCTTGTCACTACTCTTAGTATCGTCATTCTTACTGTTTCTTTCTGATGAATATTTTCCATCTTCTGCCTCTTTAGTTTCATCATCTCCATCAGTCTTCACAGCTTTGTTAGCAACCTTGTCCTTTTCCTCAATATCAAAGGTTTGGTCAACATCTTGTTCTCTACTATCCTTGTTTATATCAATGCTGCCATCTGATTTCTGATTTTCAGTTTCTGAAGTAACAACAAGTTTTATGCAGTTAACACACGTTAGTCCATTACTTACATTCAAACTGTTGGAAAATGTTATTTTTTTTTTGTTATTGTATGTTTTTATTGCAAAATAAAAAATGACCACCAGCAAATATTTATAAAAATCTTTCTATTAATTAAATACATTTAAATAGAAAAAACCCCTGAAATGGGTTCTTGGGGGCCTGCTGGAGTCTATCCTGCAGGTTGCCAGTCCATTGCAGGGCCAAAAACAATATTTTATAAGAATATTAATTACACCTGTATATCACATCTGTTTAAAACCTCTTATATGCTAAAGGAATTATTGTTTCTATAGTTCACTGTTCACAGGATGATGCCATTAATAAATGTTAAAGGATTGAGTGGATTTTTAAGACATGATCACTCATATAGTAACACCATGTTACGTTGTGTTCTGTGAATGAGAATTACCTTGAGAACCCGGTGACTCCATCTCTTTACTGAATGAGAGCTGATCTGAACGTCATTAAAGAAAATCACGTCTCACATTTACTTTAAAAATACAGTTTTAAATTATAAATTTGAAACAAAATTATGTATATTAATTTAATTTATAAATTACATTTACATTTACATGTTAATTATTGCTTTTCACTGTCACTCTGCTGTCTTCGCTGTCTTACCTGGAGAGTTTCTAGAGTCAGTGTCTGTAAAAGTCATATAAAAAATGCAAACAATTAGTACTTTTCATGTTTCATTTAAATGTTCATTTTATTATCTATATATAATCTTATCAGCAGAATCTGTTTGTGTGTATGTTACCTTATTTAAATCTCAAAAAAATATATAAGGAAACAGACTCTCTCTCTCTCTCTCTCTCTCTCTCTCTCTCTCTCTCTCTCTTTCTTACCTAGTTTCTTCTCTGTTGATGCTTGTTCTGTTGTGTCATCTATAATTGAGGGATACATAAATATAATATAATAATAAACGTAATATCTGAGCATTTCTGTAATTAATTAATCAAGTGTTCTGATGAATTCTGGATTTATCTGGCATGTCCAAGTCGTTTTTTCCTACTACAGAATTTAAAGACAAAGAGTTTTTATGTAATTTCAGTTTTTTCAAAATTCCACTGTTTTCTGGTTTTTTTTAATGCTCCGATTTTCTTTCTCACTGACTAATTCTGGAACACGAGTGGTTTCATCTTGATTTGTGTTGCCTGAAAACAGGTTTTGCCAGGTTTTAATAAAGTCAGGAAATGCACAAAAGCTTTTCAGTTATTCATACAATTCAATTTCAAAATTTAACTTTCATTTTGATAATAAAAATTTACCATTACAAAAACAGATTCTCTGAAATGAAGAGAAGCAAAACTTGGAACTGATTAACAATTAAAGGTTTGACGGTCTATGTTAAAGTGGAAGTAAAATAAAAAAAATCTTTCAGGCTCCTAAAACTAAATTGGCTTCATTTACAGCATTCATACAATGCTTTTTAAACATCTTGAATTTTCTTTTTAACCACTTTTACCACCAAATAAAACATAAAATAAATGTAATTAAGTAAATGTAAACTATCCTATAAACTATTCTAACAAATGTTATTTGTTATTACTGATGAGTTACATTATTCTTCATTAGACTATAAAATCTACATAATTTAGAAATATAAATTGGTTGAAATACTACTTGTTAAAATATGAATTGATAATGTAACTAATGCAATGTGAATTAATCAATGCAAGGATATATAATAATAAATGTAAAACTATACAACTACATATAACTATGAATGTAAACCTCAATTAACTATTAAATAATGAGCTAATCAAATGTGTTCATGTGCATTTTTCAGCTTCTAGTTATTTAGTTTTTGTCATTCAAAGATTATAAATTCTCATCCAGGTTAAGATCCAAAACCATTTACACCAAATGCTGTTTTTATATGTAAAAGAAATGTCACTCATATGATTATGTTCAGGTTCAGTTAATCTGGTCAGCAACCCCCAACTCTGAGTTTATCTGTTTGGTTGTTGTGTTTTGAGATCTTACTTGGTTTTCCTGTTGTATCTGCTGTGTCACTTGCTGTGCCTACAGTTAAAGAGACACATTTTTATATTATAGGATATTGTATATTTATTCTTGTTTTTTAATAAACCTATTTATTGTCAGGACTTAAAATTTTTTAATTTGTAAAAACAATACCTTCTTTTATCTCTGCAGAGTCTTTTTTATTTTTAGTTTCTGTTTAAACAAAGGTACATCAGAAACCAGAATCAGGTTATAATTTTAATTTAACCAATCCAATCAAATATACACTAACCTGAGTCTCTGTTTAGCGGGTCATCAGTTGAGTGAACTGCATTGTCAACAGCTGAGAAACAGAAACAATAGTGTGATTGTTACAAGTAGAAGGGCTGCTTCAATGAAGTGAGTTAAATGTCTGTATGCTAATTAAACTGAGAATCTTTACAAAATCTGTAAGATGACTCACCGATCAGTAAGTCAAGCAGTGTCTGTGCTTTCTCTAAAGAAACATAGAAATGATTAAATCGGAATTCACGATAGATCTCATATTTTCTAAACATAAGCATTTTAATTACTGCTCCATCATTGCTGAGAAGCAGTACATTACAACAGCGGGTAACAGGTCCTTACCATCATTGTCTGTGGAATCTAGAAGAGAAACAAACAGGTGATTGAATACGAGACGGGTCTCAGTCTAGTCTCATGATCTATAAAGACTCCTATGGGCAGAAACTTTACTCAGACTCAAGTGAACAGAACCTCTTTGTTTGCTCTTTCTAGATGAACCTGTGCTCTGATTAGATTCTCTTTGGGAAAAGAACAGTGCACCCCCACCCCCACCCCTGAAAGAGAGGAATTGTTGCACATTGTGAATGCTACAGCAGTGCATTGTTAGTTGATTCACTCAAACTACAGTTGTGTAATAATGTCCTGATGAAGGATGAGGTCGCATCACTTTTAATTAAATTTTATTTGTATAGTGCTTTTACAATTGATATTATCTCAAAGCAAAAAAAGATAATTCTGACAGTTTGTCTTTTTGTCTTTTTGATGAGCAACCCTGGGTAACACTTTATTAATTCTGAGATGGTGTAGGTTTTGTTAAAAGTGTTTCCATTACACAAATGACTCCTTACCATTTATTGGTGCAGAACCAGTGACAGTCAAAAGCATAATGATTTGGAAAACAACCAGGGCCCTAAAAATACAATTTAAAAGCAAATTTGTAGTAACTAACAAAAACATTTGCAAGAAATGTAAAAACTTTTGCTGAGATCCTGTAGAAAATCTCTTAATATAATTTTTTTCTATTTATTTCTTCTTTTTTATTTATGTTTACCTTACCTAAATTGCTATGTCTCACAATTTTCCTATCAATTTTCTTTTTTCTTAATCATATAATGCATAAATTTGACTAAAAACTAGTTAGAATTGTAGGTTAACTTCAAACATATTGGTCCTATTATATATGATTAAAATCACTCCATCAAAAAAAAAATCACTATTAAATATATTTCTTAATGCTATTGCTTTGAACCATTTTTACACAATCTTCTTGCTTGACAATGAGCAAAAATATGTAGATCAATATTATACTTTTCATTATTAAATCGTTGAAGGCTTGTGATAAATCTCCATGTTTCATTTTTAATCACTTACCACACCTGCATCCTGCCAAAATGATGAAGAGTAGATGTAAGAAATATAGAGAGTGAGACAGCTTTTATTCTGTTGTGTTCACCTATAAATCTGAATCATGCTAGCAGCCTGCTGTTGTGCTTTTATACCATGAGCCCTCCCTGAGCTGTAGGAGGCAGAGCCTGCCGGATCTCAGTGTTACACTGCAATGAGTTTAAGAGCTGTGTTGTAATACTGTTACTAAATAGGTCTTGTAACTGGTTTAGTCTTGCTGTACTCATAGTTTATCTTAAACTGTAAAAACTTTCAAACCTAAGTTTTTCAGGGTCTGGGATGCAGTAATGTCACATGTTTGTGGTTTTATTCGTTTTTTGTTAGTGTTCTAAGAATCTGCACAAAGAATTGTGGTCAACAAGTCCTTTTGCTTTCTGTGGGAGATTAACTGTTTGCTTGTTTGGCAGCATTTCAGAAGGACTAAGCTGGATAAGGTCCATGAAGCATCTGGGAACAGGATAACTAATCTGCTTCTGTGACTTTTATGTTTTAAAACTTGCCTTTGTTATGGTCCCTATACTATTATTCAGTCACACATTAACATAGACAACATACCATGAATGGACAGAAGTCAGTACAGAAGAGCTCACAAGGAAAGATTGAAATAAACAAATAGTTTTAATTAAAGTCCAGCATATCATATGATTCAGTTCTTCCTTCATTTGAACTGTGAGACTCGAACCTGTGCCCCTGTGCCCAAAACCACCTGGTCTCCATGAAGACATGTTGTGTTCTGAACGTATTGAAGTAGAAGATCTCTCCTGTCTTCTACAGAGTCCTGATTCTAATTCCACCCCTTTAAACATCTTTGGGATGAACCGGACCCCCAAGTGAACCTTTCTTCCCTCTGCTGCCCATTTTATTTAGTTTCAAACATCTATGATAAACATCTATGCTATTTCAAATTTATATTGCATTTACCTTTTGCCCATTTACCTAAAATATTGTTATTTACAGGATATTTGATTTATTTGATCATGCTTTTGATTGGATTTGGATTACAACTAGGATAAGACTAATGGGGAAAAATCTTGTTTCTGTGTGACACAAAGTTTTATATTATAAGAGATTTGCTTTCATGCTTTCAGAACATTGCATTCAAGCAACACAACTAAAAAAATTAAGTTAAAATTGATAATAAGATAAAATTGAAAGTCTATAAATCGGATGGCGGTTGCAGCTGCTTTAATTAATTTTCTTTTGCTTTAACATGACAAAGTAGAAAAATATTTAAATCGATTCAAGAATTTAATAACATATACACATGAAAACAGCAAGTAATTATGGAAAATTGGCCAGGGTCCAGGTATTACCGTAGTAATTAGAGTTTGTGAGTCTGTCTGCCTCTTAAGAATGTTATCACTTTTATTTTGTTTTGTGTTTAGGGATTACCAGCTACCAAACTAACACACTGTCATTAACAGATCTCTAGGATGACTATAATTCAAGTTTTACCTCTGAAATCTGAAAGCCATTCTCTGTGTGGAGAAAGCCTTATCAATGTGAAAAAGTCACCGTTACTGAAGAGTACCAATTGTTAAGCAGGATAAGATTGAACAGGGTTTTTTGGGAGGATGCACACAACTGGATTACAAACAAAAGGGGATGAATTCTCACAACACAAACAGGAAATGATCGGGTGTGTAAACAGTCCAAGATAGAGAGCGAGCGAGCTTGTTGATCCCGCTCGCCGTGCTGAAATGCTGAAGGTGGAATCCTCCTGAAGGATGGTGCAGATCAGGGAGAGTAAGGAAAAGGACAGAACACGACAGGCAGGACAGGACTTGGACAGACTCTTCTGGGGATACTGGAAACAACATGAAAAGGTTAGAGCGTAGCAGTACTACGTATTAAGTCTGTTCTTGGACACTGAACACTGACTAAACAGAAGAGACGGTTTAAACAGAGAGAGAAGGGAAGGGAAAGAGAAGAGGGGAAACGAGGAACAGGAGCAGGTGATTAGAATTCAGGAGAGCGGGAACAAGGTGGTGATTGCGTGCTGGAACCTGCCCGATATGTGACAGTCATATTGATAAGGTCATAAATTGGTACATGTATGGGGTTGGGTGGGTTGGGGGGGATCACTTAGATATAGGTTTTCTATTTTATCAGCCTTAAATTCTTCTACCACATTTAGTTCAAAACTCTTTTGTCTAGTGATAAAGGATAGATGTGAGATTATCCTGATCAGATAATTACCTTATGTTCATTCAACCCAGGCTCAAAGTATCAATATAGAGTTGCCAGCATGCAAGCATATGTCACTGATGCATTTCATGCTCTTTTATTGTCTGATTCAGTTTCTTCAGATAAAAAATTATGTTAAGGATGTTGCACAATGAGTCAGAACTTTCCACTTTTCCTTGAAATCTGTCTGTCCACACAATGAAAATTGGTAAAGACAGCAGTATACAAAAAATATATATATATTTTTTTGCACGATTTGATTCCATTTTTTGACTGGCTGTGAGTAAAAACTGAAAAATGTATTTGTTCATTCATCTTCTTACCCGGTTATTCCCTAATTTGAGGTCACAAGGGTCTGCTGGTGCCTGTCGCAGCGCACATAGGGCAAGAGGCAGGGGTACACCCTGGACAGGTTGCCAGTCCATCACAGGGCCAAACATAGATGACAACCACTTCCACACACTCATGCAATTTAGAATCACCAATCAGTCTAATTTTTTATGTTTTTTGCAAACATTAAACCAGACTTACAACCAGACTGTGTAACAGTATCTTCCCTCACATCATCAGACTCTTCAACACAGAGAGGAGCTGAGTGGATGGACACACAAAACGCACACTCACTTACAGATGGAAGCACACATAGACTACCGCATGTATACACAAACAAACGCTCTACAGCATACACTGCTGTTCTCACAAAACTTCACATATCACTTCACAACTGCATTTCACTTTATTGCACTCGTCACTTTAGTTGCATTTGTTTACTCAGATGATTTTGCACCATTTTACTGTTAACTGCTTCCTAGTTAACTATCTCCCTGCCTAAATCTGTGGTGTCTAAATTTACTCCCAGAATGCCTGAAATCATGAAGCACGTCCGTGCAGTACTCCAGAGATTGCTGTTTGTGAAAGCAGAGAAGTGTGAATTCCACCAGTCACAGAGTCACAGGTACTGTATAATCCCAGAATGGGTGTCTATGCACCCCTGTGATCCGCACATTCAACTTGGCGCATTTCTACACTTGATGTTCTTCCTAACGCAACCCTCCCATTTATCCGGACTTAGGACCAGCACTAAGGCTGTTTGTGCAAAGCTAATGACTGGGTTTTTATGAGAAATTTAGATTCACCAATTTGCAAAATGTACATATTTTTGGACTGCGGGAGGTAACTGAAATACCTGGAGGAAACTCACGCAAGTGCGGGGAAAACATGCAAACTCAGCACAGAAAGATCTCCGACTGTGACAATGTGGGGTTAGCCGGATACATAATGCAGCAGAAAGAACAGTTAATTGAAGGAGAAGCCAGGGGAAATCACACAGTACGAGCAAATCAAATCCAAATTGAAAGTCTAAGTCTATGATCCAAAGTCCAAAAATCCTAAACAGTAAACGCAGTACACAGGTAAAAAAAACGCTTGGTAAAAGCCAGGGGCAACAATACTTTGTAGCGTACTCCAGAGGACCTCCTGCTTATATAGAGCACAAACGCCCAATTAACCAAGCCAGGAAGCAGAACATCAAAATTCAGACGAGGGCGTCCTTACACCGTCCCGGGACTCGAACCTGCCAGGACTTCCTCCTGCCAGGCACCTCCATTCTAAGCATTCTTCTACCAATATACTGCATGTCCCTCCTCCTTAAAAAACTAATTTCTAACCCTGCCCAACCTTGTTACTCCTAATGAAATTCTCAACATCTTCAACTCTGCCACCTCCAGCTCCTCCTCCTGTCTTTTTGACAACACCACTGTTTCTAAACCATACAACATTGCAGGTCTTACTACAGTCCTATGAACTTTCCCTTTCACGCTTGTTGAAACTTGTCAATAACAAATCACTCCTGCCACTCTTCTCTACCTTGCCTGAACTTTTTCCTTCACTTCTCTAACGTACTCTTCATTAATTTGCACTGTTGACCCCAGATAATTAAACTCTTTCACCTTCACTACCTCTTCTCCCTGCGTTCTCACCACTTCATTGCCTTCCCTCTTATTCACACACATGTACTCAGTCTTACTCCTACCGACTTTCATTCCCTTTCTCTCCAGTGCGTACCTCACCTTTCCAGATTCTTCACAACCTGCTCCCTATTCTCACCACAAATCACAATATCCTCTGCAAACATCATCATCTATAGAGATTCCTGTCTGACCTCATCTGTTAATCTGTCCATCACCACTGCAAACAAGAAAGGGCTCAGAGCCGATCGTTAATGCAATCCCACCTTCACCTTGAATGAGTCTGACATTCCTACCACACACGTCACTGCTGTCATATCCACACCATCCAACTTTCTCTCTCTCTCTTTGTCTCTCATTTACCTCATTCATCAGTTCACCATTCACCTCATTCATCACTCTCTCCACATTCTCAAGACACTTTCCTCACTAGCCAACACATTTCTACCTGTATCTTACAGTACATCCTTTCCATCACTGTCTCTCTGCCTGGTCAACCGGTACAAATCCTTTTCTCCCTCATTAGTGCCCAACTTCTCATACAAATCCTCATACACCTTTTCCTTAGCTTTTGCCACCTCTCTCTTCAACTGCTGCCTCATCTCTTTATACTTCTGCATACTTTTCTTATCTCTCTGCCAATCCATATTCTGTTTCACCAACCTCTTTCTCTTTATTCTTTCCTGCACTTACTTATTCCACCATCACGTCTTTGTCTTCCTTTCCCTTTTCAGATGTCACACCAAGTACATTTCTGGCTGTCTCCCTTATCACTTCTGCAGTCATTGTCCAATTATTCAACAACTCCTCACCACCACCAAGCCCTTGACTGGCTTCCTCCCTGAATCTCACACTACAGTCTTCCTCCTTCAGCTTCCACTATCTTTTCCTCTTTTCTTATCCTCTTTTCTGACAACCATCCAATGCTGTTTAGCTACACTATCCCCTGCAACCGCCTTACAGTCTCCAATCTCTTTCAAATTACATCTCTTGCACAAAATATATTGCACCTGTGTGCAACTTCTTCCACCCTTATACGTCACCCTATGCTCTTCCTTTTTTTTCTTAAAATTTGTGTTAACCACTGCTATCACCATCCTTTTAGTAAAATCTATCACCATCTGCCTTTCCACATTCCTCTCTTTAAGGCCATACCTACTCATTACCTCTGTTCCCTTCACCAACATGACCATTGAAGCCTACTCCTATCACCAATCGTTTATGTCTAGCTACAATCTCCACCATTTCATCTAAATCACTCCAGAATCTTTCCTTTTCCTTTAACTTGCATAAATCACACCCTCAACTTCCAGCCTCGTGTTCAATACCCTATCCTCTTTCTTCAGGATTCAATTCAATTCAATTTTATTTGTATAGCGCTTTTTACAACAGTCATTGCCTCAAAGCAGCTTTACAGAATAAATGATAAATAGATGAATAATGAGATTATTCCCTGATGAGCAAGCCTAGGCGACAGTGGCAAGGAAAAACTCCCTAGAATGGGATTAGGAAGAAACCTTGAGAGGAACCACATTCAACAGGGAACCCATCCTCATTTGTGTTGAACAAAAATCAATGTATAAGTGTGTATGTGTGAGTGAAAACATTTCTAGTAGCTGGAAATGCGGTGACGTCCAAGGTCGTCGTGGGAATGTGATGACCAAGCCGATACACAACGCGAAAAAATGGTTATATACTTTATGTTATAAGATACTGATACAGTTCAGTGCAAGAAAAAACTAGCACAGCCTAACTAAAAGGAGAACCAGAGGCAGGCACATAAATGAGGGAGCCCTGATATTTAAGGCAACCAGACCACCACCAAAGACAACTGAGTGATTGATGAGAGTCCGGAGGACAGCATCCAAACAACATCAGATCACCATAATACTCAATAGTGTTTTAAATTCTATACGGAATCTCACCAGGAGCCAATGCGGAGTGGACATCCAGAAAACAGAGCGTTACAATAATCCAGCCTGGACATGATGAAGGCATGGACTAGTTTTTCTGCATAATTTAGGGGCAGAATATTCCTAATTTTAGCAATATTCCTAAGGTGAAAGAATGCTATTTTAGTAATATTATCTATATGGGCATTAAAATGAAAGACTAGAATCTAAGATCACACCCAAGTCTTTGACTGTTGCACTTGATGCTACAGACAGACCATCTAATGTGAAAGTTTGATCAGTAACAGTGGAACTTAACATCATGTGTACGGATCAAGTTTCAGAGTGGGAGCATATATAATGAAAATAGTAGGGGACCAGAGCCTTGGGAAACCCCCTACTTAAGTGGTGAGCACGTCGAGTGGTCGCCATTTAAATCTATAAACAGATAGTGATCTGTTAAATAGGACGTGAGTCAGGCAAGGGCCGTCCCTTTTATACCCACTACCTTCTAATATATTCAGGAGAATCTTATGATCAATAGTGTCGAAAGCTGCGCTAAGGTCCAATAGAAATAGGAGAGAGACACAGCCCTGATCAGAAGCTAATAGCAGACCATTTACTACGTTGACAAGTGCCGTCTCAGTGCTGTGATAAGGCCTAAAACCCAATTGATAAAATTCGTAAATGTTGTTTTGGACATTGTAGATACAAACGTAGTTGCTGTGCTACTACTTTTCTAAGATTTTCTAAATAAAAGGAAGATTCGATATTGGCCTGTAATTTGACACCTTATTAGGGTCACGGTCAGGTTTCTTAATTAGTTGTTTTATCACTGCTAATTTAAATGATTTAGGAATATACCCATTGCTGAGTGAACTATTGTCAGTAGAATTTCTGTTACAGACAGAACGACTTACTTAAAGAATTGGGTTGACATTGGCTCCAATATACAAGTTGATGATTTTGCAAGAGAGATTTACAAGATTTGCTTCTCTTCTATGTGACAAAAATTCTCTATAAGCGTAATGCATTCTAAATCATCAGAGCTAGTTAGGGGAACTATCTTAGCAGTCTGAATTGTCTGCCTAATCTTTACAATTTTGTCATCAAAGAAGTTCCTGAAGTGCAGGCTGTAGCTGTGGAGATGTCAGTAGTGGTCCGATTCCTAGTTAATTTAGCAATAGTGTTAAATAGGAACCTGGGATTATTCCTGTTATTTTCTTTAAGGGAGGAGAGGTAGGCTGTTCTGGCTTAACTAAGAGCTTTTTTTTTTTTTTATAAGCCAGGAGGCTCTCCTTCCATGCTGTCTAAAATATTAACAATCCTGTCCGCCGCAATTTTTGCTCTATTCTTCTGGCGTTCTGTTTTAGAGATCGTGTCCGATTATTAAACCATGAAGCCAGCTTTTTTTGTCTTTTAACTGGGGCTACGCTATCTAAGGTATAATGCAGAGTAAATTCTAGGTAATCTGTTGCCTGGTCGAGTTCTATGGTAATCCAATCTTTTTATTTATTTATTATTTTAGAATTTAGGTTTACACCTACACCATTTCTCTTTCCATCTACAACATGATAAAACATTTTAAATCCTTCTCAAATGTTCCTTTCCACCTGGTTTCCTGAACAAACAACATATCCACCTTTCTAAGCTCCATTATGTCAGCTAATCATGTCTCTTTCTTTACCAGTCATAGTACCAACATTTAAAGTACCCACCCTAACCTTCACTCTCCTACACTTCTCCTTCACCTACTGTCTCTGTAGATGTGCTCCTTCTCCCTTTCTCCTCCTTTGGCTAACATTAGCCCAATTTCCACTGGTACACTGTCGGCTATCAGTGCATGTGGTGGTTGTTGTTAACCCGGGCCTTGACCAATCCGGTATGAAATTCCTATTTGTGATCCGCTTGTTTGAATTGGCGCAGTTTTAAGCTGGATGCCCTTGCTAACACAACCCTTCCCATTTATCTAGGCTTGGGACAGACACTAATAATGGACTAGCTTATTCAACCCTAATGGCTGGGTTAATTGTAAGATCAATTCTATCAAAGATAAAATTATAACCATACATTAAACAGTATTCATGCCGCAGTAACGCATTAGTTAGCTTGCCAATTCAACCATTCCTCCAGCTCCTTCTACTCTATACTCTTGGCAAAAGACTTTGTTTCCTTCTACAGTGAAAAGAGTTTACAACTTAAGCTTTTAACTTATAAATAGCTACTTAACTTCATGTCAAGTTTCAGTGTCTTTCAAGACGGCATCACTTCTATTCAATTAAATTCAACTTTATTTGAATAGCTTTTTACAACTGTCATTGCCTCAAGGCAGCTTTAAAGAATGAATGATAAACAGATGAATGAGGAGGGGAACCCATCCTCATTTGGGTTCAACAGAAATTAATGTATGAGTGTGTATGTGTGTGTAAACAGTGCTGGGTGGCTAGAAATGGGATGACGTCCAAAGTCATTGCGGGAATGCGACGACCAAGCCGATATACAACGCTCCAGATCCAGATCCAGAGTGGTGGAGCGGCACATATACCTTGACGGAAGAAGGGGGGGGATGGTTATGTACTGTATAAATAGTATTGAGGTTATAAGACACAAAGAGTTCAGTGCAGGAATGGACTCCAGCAAAACTAACTAACACAGCCTACGTAAAATGAGAACCAGAAGGAGGCACAGACATGAAGGATCCCTGATACGTAAGGCAACCAGATCACGACCGAAAACAACTGAGTGATTGGTGAGAGAGTGGAGGACAGCATCCAAACAGCATCAACATCCCAACTTCTCTCTTTTCTTTTCAAACTACTTGAACATACTGTCTATAATTATATACATTACTCTCTTCCTCATGCAAAACAACCTTCAATACCCTAACCAGTCTGGCTTCAAAGCAGACTGCCCACATGACAGTCACTGAAAACCTGCTTGCTGCCCTATCATCCAAACTGTCATCTGTCCTCATTCTTCTAGACATTTCAACTGCATTTGATAGGTCAACCATAAGATCTTGCTGTCACATAGCCTTGATATTAATGGAACAGCTTGACAGTGGTTTGCTTGGAAGGCCATTCATATCAGGTAAAATGGAGAGGAACTACATCTGCTGCACGTATACCCACCACTGGTGTCCCACAAGCTTCAGTTCTCTGTGCTCACTTGGCAAAGCTATTAGCTCACATGGGTTACCGTTGCTATGCTGATGACATTTAACTTGTCCTTTTCATTCCCTCATCTGACACCACAGTTTCTTCAGGAATCTCAGCTTGTCTGGCAGACAAATCTTCATGGATGGCAGTTCACTAACTGAAACTCAACCCTTGCAAAAGATGGCTTTTTTTTGTCCCCATGTCAAGATCTGGTAATCACTAACCATTCTATTGTTATTTACAGCATTTTGAAGATGTTTTTTGTAAGAATTTACGGCTGCACTGCTCTGTTCCTTGCCCCCCGTTTTGCTGGCGCGTCTCGGGAATCTCGAATCACAACTCAGAAAATACGAGTACTCGGGCAGATCAAGCATAGAACAAAACACCAGGACTTTGTCATGACAGTTTATTCATGCAGAGATACTCCAAAGAATATGATCAAAGGA
>JAOTRA010059920.1:0-16329 GCA_026260255.1 Pseudolaguvia tuberculata | reverse complement strand
ATTTACAATCACCCATCCACCTCATCTACATGTTTTTGGACTGTGGGAGGAAACCGGAGTACCCGGAGGAAACCCGCGCAAGCGCAGGGAGAACATGCAAAATCTGCACAGAAAGATCCCCAACCTGGGATTCGAACCCGGGACCTTCTTGTTTTGAGGCGACTGTGCTATCCACTACGCCACCGCGCCGCCCTTAATTATTAGGACATTAATGTTTTTTTTAATGGTTTTGCTAGACAGAATACAGAGGGGTGGAACGAACAGAGCTTATTAACATTAGCATGGTTACCTCACAACAAGGAGGTTCTGGGTTCGATTCCCAGGCATGGGGTCTTTCTCTGTGGTGTTTGCATGTTCTCCCCGCGCTTGCATAGGTTTCCTCCGAGCCCATAGGATTGAGTGTATATGGTTGTTTGTATTCTTTCCGCTACTTCCATACCATATGACGAGATGTGATTGTGGAGTGTATCGCATGCATAAAATATCCGCTGGGGATATACAAATAATATACACACACACACACACACACACACACACACACACACACACACACACACACACACACACACACACACTACCTGCCTCACAAACTATTTATGAATACCCTATGTAAAAAATATTTAACTCAAATTCTATTGGTTAAAAAATGTATATAGACACTGATTCACATACATGGAATGTCTCCCTGTTTTCTTATTCTCTCTCGCTCTCTCTTTCTCTCTCTCTCTCTTTCCTTGAGAAACTAAACTCTGTATACTTTTCCACTAGTTTAAAACACTAATAAATGATTAGTCGGTTATTTATAATGAAATAAATCTTTACCTGAATTATAGATTAATAATGCCCATAACTGTCAAGTTCATGTTTTGTCTTTTTTCTTGCTTTTTGTTGTAGTTCGCTCAGAAGGAGGGATCCACTATGTCAAGTTACCACGAGCCTCCAGCGCTTCGTTTGTGTTGCGCTTTCTAGAAACTCTGTGCCACCATTTGCAGTCTGACAACCTGTTCAGCAGCCAACCATTCAGTCCCTTAACTGCTAACACACACAGCTCCTATGACAGGAGCAAACCAGGTATATAGACCACAACTATACACACACACACACACGAGAGAGAGAGAGAGAGAGAGAGAGAGAGAGAGAGAGAGAGAGAGAGATTAATTTATATTACATGGTAATGTCATTTAAAATTATTTCTGTCCCATCATGCAAGTCTCACATCTTAGCTTTAGTAGAACAGAACTAATTAAAGCGTGCCGTCACCTCAAAACAAGAAGGTCCAGGGTTTGGATCCCGGGCCGGGGATCTTTCTATTGCATGTTCTCCGCGCGCTTGCGTGGGTTTCCTCCTACAGTCCAAAAACATGCAGATGAGGTGGATTGGTGATTGCAAATTGTTCATAGGATTGAATGTGTGTGTGAATGGTTGTTTTGTCTATGTGTTGCCCTGCGATAGACTGGCAACCCATCAAGGGTGTATCCCTTGTGTGAGCTGGGATAGGCAGACCCTGTGACCCAGAATAAGGGAATAAGCGGGTAAAAAGATGATGAACTCATTTAAGCAGTCCTTCATCTATATAACTGATTGTTCCATGTTCCATTCCACAGTGAAGGAAGAGACATCTGAAGCATTATCTATAGTGCGGGGCAGCAGACGCTTCACCAGAGACTCCTCCAACTACACCACTCCGACTCCTACAAACCCCCCCAGAACAGACACACACACTGCAGAAGGTACTGCCCTTGTTTATCTTGTTTGTCTGTGGGGGCAACGATAGCAAAGAGTGTTGGACTGCTGATTGAATGATTAGCAGATTCTATGCATCACCAAGTTGCCCCTGTTTGGCCCCTGGTCAAGGCCCCTAACGTTTAGCTGATGAAAAACAGTGTGTTCCGAAATTAAGTCTTGTAGTAAAACACATTTTGGTTGTTAAAGTCTTATTATTTGCACTCCAAATGCGTATGTCATCAAAAAACAAATAACGTGAACATTACACCAAGGAAAGTTTAGCAATAGGTTGTAACCTTGTTTCACTCTGCTACCAAATATATTTATCAAGTGAAATTAAAGGAAGCTAATTGGTTGTTTCTGGCCATATGACCTGCGGTGCGCTTGCGGCATTCCAACAAATGTTTTTCCAACAAATGTACACGCGTATATGAAGGAAGTAAACGTGCAAAAGCTGCAGTATCTGAACGCTGCTTTTGAGTTCAACCAATAAAAGAAGTTGCCAAATATCTTATTCTGTGCTAGAACTGATCCAGAAGTCTTTAAATATTTCACTTCGAATACGACACAGTTCACAGTCAAACACGGTTTAAGCTCAACTTCGCTTAATTATTTATAAAAACGAGAAAAAAAAACCTCAGTACTGTATACTTATTGTCTCATTGTCTCAATTCTTAATTTAATGTCAGGTTGATATGTTCGGTGTTTTGTTTCTGAAGACAATTGTCTTTCTATACATTCCTACAGTAAACAACAAGATGTACTAATAAAAAGCCGTGGAATCGGGTCAGTCTTTAAATGATCGTGTTCAACTTGTCATTTCAACCAAGGAGCCACACCCTGTTCCTCGAGTTGACTTCATTATTTCGGGTTCCATGTGACTACACGTCAGGATTTTAATGCGCCGTTTCTTTAATACAGCTCTAAGAATCAACAAGAGCAACGTGTCATTCCGCACCCAAATCGAACCTGGAAACTAGGGTTAGAATTCTAGTGTTGTAAGTTGGCAAGCTGACAACTTCAGCCGCACTGTTGAAGTGAAGGAATTTATTACAGCAGGGCAATAGATCACACTGAGGAATTTCCATATGGAGATAAGCGCCCTCTGTCTGTTGGAAATGGAACCACATATAAATGAATTATTGTATAGTAAATTATCTTTTAGTTTAGACTAATAAAGAAAAACAAGTTTGTATACAACATTAATTGATTAGTAAAAAAAAAAAAAGACCTGAATGACGTCGTAAGGTTTTTTTTGTGAAGTGCACATTATAGTTAAGTGCACAAGAAAACAATTACGCTGACCTGGCAGAATTGGGACGTATCATGCGTCATGGTCACAACTGGCGATAACCACGCTTGTGTGTGTGTGCAGTAATACTGGTAAAAATAAGTTACGTAAATAAACTTTTGTTTACACGTAATGTTCAGAAATACCGCTCTACTACTTTTCAGCTTTATTTTTGTTCTTCATTGGTTTGAAACATTACACGACCAGATGAATTCTGGGTAATATTCACACCTGGATCCAAACGTACAGAAAGTGTGCATTAAGGCTACATATAGGAGAGGCTGAGAAGGTAAATTGGAATAGCCTGTGCACTCGCACCTCCCAGCGGGAACTCACAAATGAGGGACATAGAGTTTTCCACAGTACAGCGGGGTGACCTCACATCGTTAACACACAACACTTCGTTCCGCTTGCACCCGGTGCCTTTTACAGAAATTTGCAGTCTAAGTAAATTGGCAGGATTGAGTGTTTCCTGCTGTAGCTGAAAAGCCTGTGGCAGTTCCTCTTTTCCTCATTAACTGAAGTGGACCTCGGTGTTCAATACTACCCTCTCATGACCCCTCCCTCCCCTTCCTCAATGATTAATTAAAAGCACTTGCATTGTTTCCTAATTGGCTACCGCAGATGCCTTTAAAACCTTTTATTTTTCTCTGATGATTAAAACAGAAAGCAGTGGTTTCATCATCTTTAAAAAAAAATCCATTGTTCCTGAGATGGACTGGCGACTAGTCCAAGGTGTACCCCTGCCTCTCACTCTATGTGCACTGGTATAGACTCCAGTAGACCCCCGTGACCCAGAATTAGGGAATAAGCGGGTAAGAAGATGAATGAATGCATGAATGAATGACTATCCATTATTAGTGATCTCTTTTCTTCCCATATGATTTCTCATTCTGCCAATCAAAATATATAAGACTATACAAAATAAATTCATGGCACCCTGTAACAAGAGAAAAGGTTAGTGTGTGTGGGTGTGTGTGTGTGGGTGTGTGTGTGTGTCTATACTAGCAGACCTGCTGCTATGGCTGAGCTGCGTTAATGGATGAGTCTGTGGAAGGAATGTTAAAGGAGGGTTTCCTTTCAGTAATTATTAATAACATGATTTACATTTAGGGCGGCGCCATGGTGTAGTGGTTAGAACAGTCGCCTCACAACAAGAAGGTCCTGGGTTCGAATCCTGAGCCGGGATATTTCTGTGCGGAGTTTGCATTTTCTCCCCACGCTTGCGTGGGTTTCCTCCGGGAGCTCCGGTTTCCTCCCACAGTCCAAAAACATGCAGATGGATTGGTGATTGTAAATTGTCCATAGGAGTGAATGTGTGTGTGAATGGTTCCCTTATTCGGGAATAAGCGGGTAAGAAGATGAATGATTTAAATTTAGCTCATTTGGAATACGTCCTTTTCCAGAGACACTTACATTTATCCCTTTTATACTTTTTATACTTTTATCTGAGGAAATGTGTGTTAATGTCCTTACTTAGGGACCCAGTAACTTGGTGGTGCTGTGAACTGATTCCTGAACTTCCCGTTAGAAGTCCAACAGCTTAACCAGTGCGCTACTACTTTCTCCTCCAACATTAATCATTCTTTCATTCCTCTTCTTACCCGCTTATTCCTGGATTCGGGTCACGGGGGTCTGCTGCGCCTATCCCAGCACACATAGGGCGAGAGGCGGAGGTTACCCCCTGGACGGTTTGCCGGTCCATCTCAGGGCCACACATAGACAAACAACCATTCACACACACATTCACTCCTATGGACAATTTACAATCACCAATCTACCTAATGTTTTTGGACTGTGGGAGGAAACCGGAGAACCTGGAGGAAACCCACGCAAGCGCAGGGAGAACATGCAAACTCCGCACAGATAGATCCCTGGCCCGGGTTTCGAACCCGGGAACTTCTTGTTGTGAGGCAACTGTGCTATCCACTACGCCACTTCACCGCCCAACGTTAATCACTTGCAAACAATTAGACTTATCAATCTTTCCTTTGGTGCTAATGTAGAGTTTAATCTTTTAGTTGTAAAGTAAGAACACATCTAACAATTTCCTTGTTCCTCTTCTTTGTCCAAGTAGAAACATCTCCTTTGGAAAATGGCGTCTCAACAGAACAGCATTTTCCAGAGGAACCTATGGACACCAGTTCTGCGACATCTCGTCCTGTTGCACAACGTAGTACATCCGAGCATCGCAGTTCAGCCGGGAACAGCCCACACTACGCTCCCCATCAGACCCCTCTACGCCGGGTCACCTCCAACCCATCTGAGCTGGCCACCACTCACATGCTCAGACGAGTTGAAGGTACGCTATGTAAGAGAGCTCCGCTTTACAAACATTTACAAACAAAACTAACAATATCTCCAACTATTTTGTCTCTGTCTTTCTCTGTGCGTTTCATCATCTTTAGTGAACCAAATTTACACAGAATAAATGTTATTAGAAAAAAAAATCTACACTGATATAATTGAATTTTGCAAATTTGTTTAGAATATTTTATTTAAGTAAATCAGTTCCCATCCTGTGTGCATGTGTGTTTGTTTAGCTGCCAGCTCTACCACAGGACCAGATCACCAGACGACTGAGCGAGAGACATCCAACAGAAGCCCATCTTCATGGAGTATAGAGGAAGTGATGCAATTTGTACGAGATGCAGACCCTCAGGCCTTAGGGCCGCATGCTGAACTGTTCAGGAAGCATGTAGGTGCTAAAGTCAATAAACCTGCGATTTAACAAAAACACTGCGAAAGATTGCACTGATAACATAGTACATTACTTTCTGCTTACAGGAGATTGATGGCAAGGCTTTAATGCTGCTGCGAAGTGACATGATTATGAAGTACATGGGTTTAAAGCTGGGTCCTGCACTCAAATTATGCCATCATATTGAAAAACTCAAACAAGGCAAACCGTAGCTGGACTTACTGTAGCACCGAGGATACAGCAAGAGATATTCGAGAACCTTAAAACCGGATGAAGACCTAGTGTGCCAAAACACCACCTTCTGCAACAACAATCCTAAAACTAATGAAGTGTGAGAGCCAAAACTGTCATCAAAAAAGTTAAGGGGAGAAACTGATGCTCACAATAGGCTCTTTTCATCACAGGGACGGTCTTCGGTACAAACACGGGTTTAAACACTTCCACTACAGACCTCAGCACCTCCTTTTGTGAGAAGGAACAATGCAAGGATTATTCAGCAGCTGGACTAAGCTGAACCCCAAAGGAATTCTTTATCTCAGTGACAGAACTATGCTGACACTGTAAACCCCCTCATAACTACCCCATCCCCAACTTCAATAGTGAAAAAAAAAGAAAAAACTAAACACTGAAGCCGAATCACTGGGCTTCTCTCTAAATCACTGGGTTTTATTTAGTAACCAGATGTACATGCTGGGCGGCGCGGTGGCGTAGTGGATAGAACGGCCGGCTCACAACAAGAAGGTCCCGGGTTCGAATTCTGGGCCGGGGATCTTTCTGTGCGGAGGATGTTCTGCTCGCGCTTGCGTGGGTTTCCTCCGGGTAATACGGTTTCCTCCCACAGTCCAAAAACATGTAGATGAGGTGGATTGGTGATTGCAAATTGTCCATAGGAGTGAATGTGTGTGTGAATGGTTGTTTGTCTGTGTGTTGCCCTGAGATGGACTGGTGACCCGTCCAGGGTGTACCACTGCCTCTCGCACTTTGTGCGCTGGGTTAGGCGCCAGCAGACCCCCGTGACCCCAAGTTTGGGATTAAGCAGGTAAGAGGATGAATGAATGAATGTACATGCTGTTCTATATGTAAACAAATCATCACCAAACCAATGCTGTTTATAAAATAACCACTATAAATCATAATAAACTCATTTCTTATCAAAGTTTTTATTACATCGTGATTTTAATAAATCGTGCAGCTACTTGAGGTCATTTTTGGTACAAAATAGTCAAAAGTACAAATCAAAAGGCACAATTACAAAAACCAGCGTTTTTAAAGTCTTTTGCTTTAATTGATTAGACAGATGGAAAATGGTGAATTCATCAACAGAGGAAACCATAGAAGCAAAGCGTTACTGGTCCACTAATTCCATACAAAAGCCAAAATGAGGATCCAATCTGAAAATTTCTCAGTAACACATTCACAGAAATCCAATCTCAGATATTTATTCACTCTTTAAATCTCTTGCCTTTTTTTGCCTTGGTGTAAGTAATTTCTTTTAATACGGTTTCAATTGCTGCTTTTCTGTAAAAAAAAAAAAAAAAGAACGATTTGTATTATTTTATATTTTGGATGTTTGTTTGATGCGTGTAGTTTTTAGTTTTGTATACTTTTCTATAATGGTGTAAACTGCTTGTGTTTTTATTATCTATTTCACTGAAGAAAACTTGAAGAGGGTTTGACCTTTTTCAAAAAGCCATTTTGTATAGTACAACTTTATCAAATTAAAACCTGAAACAATGTTTATGCCTGAATGGACGACTGTTTTACTTGTTTGTGTATTTTGATTGTGAAAAAATGAACTTGTGCTCTTTTGTTAAGTTTATATTATTTCAATGGAACTAACACTGTTTCAGCATGACAATGACCCTGAGCACAAAACCCCTGACCTCCATTATCACATGCTGGGTTGTTATTAGAGTGCCACCACCGAACCCCTTTGGGATGAACCGGAATGGTGACTGACCCATCCCAGACCTCCTTACCTGACATTAATGAAGAGATTCTCACATTCAAACACAACATTGGACTGAAAGGGGTGGAGCGGTGGAGTAACGGATAGCACAGTCGCCTCACAAGAAGAAGGTCCTGGGTTCAAATCCCGGGCTGGGATCTTTCTGTGTGGAGTTTGCATGTTCTCCCCACACTTGTGTGGGTTTCCTCCAGGTGCTCCAGTTTCCTTCCACAGTCCAAAAACATGCAGATGAGGTGGATTGTAAATTGTCCATAGGAGTGAATGGTTGTTTGTCTATGTGTGGCTCTGAGATGGACTGGTGACCTGTCCAGGGTGTACCACCACCACCTCTCGTGCAATTTTGAGTATATACCGAGTCCCAATCCGATACTTCTATTATACATAAAAAAAAAGAATAAAGAAGATCTTTTCGGGTTGTGCAAGCCAGTGCATTCTTAGTGCTGGTCCCCGGATAAATGGGGAGGGTTGAGTTAGGAAGTTCATCCAGCGTAAAACTACCAAATCAAATATGCGGATCACAAATAAAAATGTTGGTTGCCCTGCGATGGATTGGCGATAAAAAGATGAATGAATGAACGAATGAATGAATGAATGAATGAATGAATGAATGGGTTGGAAGCATTTTTAACACTCCAAGTGATGACATCAATAGTCAGTCTTTAATCCAAACATTAGTCAAATCGTTTGAATGCAAAAGCATATCGGACACATTGGATTTCTGCTCGGCGGGCCTCGAAAAATGACTCAACAGGCTGCCAAAAATGAAAATAAATACTGACCATAAAAAAGACCTTCTAAATGGTAATTCCAAGTTGGAAGTCTACAAGGTCGGATGCTGACTGTTCCAATGATTTAAACAAGCCAAGGAGTAACTAGGTCATAAAACAGAGATTTAAATGAGTCAGCATTTCCAAACACACCAAGCACCTTTCTAGGTGACACTTATTTATTTAGTCTTTTTTTTTTTTGTCGTTTTTCTTTTTTCCTTCTCAAAAAAACATTTCCTTCTCAAAAACACTTCTTTTGTATATGAAATTAAGTTTGTTATAAGGAAAGAATACCAAATGATCAAAATAGACTTTTTACCCATTTACTGCTTCATTTAGTAATACATGCGTTTCTATTTTTCTTTCTTTTTGATATACTTTATTGATTCCTTGAGGGAAATTTTTGGATTTTGTCATATCCCATCTTAGTAAGTTGGGGGTAAGAGTGCAGGGTCAGCTATTGTACAGCGCCCCCTGGAGCAGAAAGGGTCTTGCTCAAGCGCCCAGGTCTTCCTTGGCGTTGGTAAGGCTTGAACCCATGTCTTCCTGGTCTTCAATTAAAAACTCAGCACCTTAACCATTTTGCCACCACTGCCCCTATGGAGTATGATTTTGCTGGATAGTCTGGTTTATTCATCAGTGGTCTGAAGTCTACATTGCTCCTATTAATGTACTATTTGCTTTGATGGGCGGCCACAGAGATTGATGGAAACAGAGTCATAACGAGTTCAAATTAAATGAGTTGGTCTGAAAAGGTTTTTTACCCCCACAAGATATTTTAATGACGACATCAAGTGATCATGTTTTAGTATTTCTAACCTATTACTGGATAGGGTTAAACAAACCCAAGATTCTGGGGCAAGAATGTCATTTATAAAGCCAGTGTAACTGCATTGAATCCCATTTAATCATTTTTTACAGGCAATTTATTCACATCATAACCGCTACATACATAAACATGACAATAATAATTTATACTTAATTAGACTAAAGATTGACTTTACCACCGCTGGGGTTACACAGACAAATCCACAACCAAGACAATAGGAAACAGAAGGACTGTATATACACAGGACTAGAGAGGAACACGTGACTAAGCTAACCAGTGAAAACATGACACAAGAACAGGAAACAGGAAAGGAAGGAAACAAATATAGGAACAATGACCACAAACATGAACTCAAAGCATAAGGCAATCCTTCCATTATTTTTTGGTTAAAATATATATTGTCATTGCCTCCTAGTCTTTAATCATTCATTCATCTATCTTCTTATTCCTGAATTCTGGGTCACAAGGGGTCTATATATATATATACACACACACACATATATAGACAATTTAGAATCACCAATCCACCTAATTGGCATGCTTTTGGACCCTGGGGGGAAACCGGAGTACCTGGAAGAAACATGCAAATTCCACACAGAAAGATCCCCAGCCTGGGATTCAAACCCAGGACCTTCTTGCTGTGAGGTGACTGTGATATCCACTATGCCACCGTACCGCGCTGTCCCCTCCTAGTCTTTACATCTGCTAAATGCACCTAACAAGCTGGTCTATGTTAGGCAACACTCAGTAACCAGACACAGATCAGTAAATATTTGTAAGGTTATATGTGCAGTAACACAATCAACACTGCTATAAATCACCATCAGCTCTAATGATCCCCAGCAGAAAGCAGTCCTGGTTTGGATTAGGGTGCAGGGGCCAGATTTAAAAAAATCGCACACTGTTCACACAAAATCTTTACTAGTCTTTTAATGCACAGCATCTGTAAGCTCTGCAGTTTTGTCTTAACTTACAAACTATTTAGCATTCAAGAACCGTAGCTTCGGGCGTCGTCGTGGCGTAGTGGTTAGCACTTCCGCCTCACAACAAGAAGTACCTCGGTTTGATTCTGTGTAAAGTTTGCATGTTCTCCCCAAACTTGTGTGGGTTTCCTCCAGGTACTCCGGTTTCCTCCCACAAGAACATGCAGATTAGGTGGATTGATGATGCTAAATTGTCCATAGGAGTGAATGTGTGTGTGAATGGTTGTTTATCTATATGTGGTTCTGTGATGGACTGGTGACCCGTCCAGGGTGTACCCCTGCCTCTCGGCCCTATGTGAGGTGGGAGGGGCTTACAAACCAGTAAGAAGTTCATTGAGAAAAGTCAGTCACACAGCCAGATCTAAAATCTTAAAAAGGAACAAGCCTAAAACACATCAAACCTTCCTGAATTCAACACAAGAAAAACTGCATCCAAATAAAATAAAAATAAAATAAAGAAAATAAAAACAAACCTGCTAGTGTTCATATACAAATTGAGACACTATGTTGCTATATGTATCTAACCACTTTTCTTCTTTGATGTTAGATGATTTTTTAAAACTGTGGAATGTTTTACTAGGGCGGCGTGTTGGCGTAGCAGTTAGCATTGTCGTCTCATTGCAAGAAGGTCCTGGCTTCCGTATCTGAGTCAGCAGTCTTTTTGTGCAGAGTTTGCATATACTCTCTGTGTGGGTTTTCTCTGGGTACTCCAGTTTCTTCCCACACTCAAAACCATCAAAATCAAAACTCAAGTTTGATTGGTGAAGTTGACCATTCGAGTGAATGTGTGTGAGTGGTTGTTTGTCTATGTGTGACCCTGCAATGGACTGAAGATCTGTCCAGGGAATAAAATAATGTCTATGAATTATTTTAAGATATTTAAGTGCAGGCTGCCGCGCTTGCGTGGGTTTCCTCCCGAAGTCCAAAAACATGCAGATTAGGTCGATTGGTGATTGTGTGTGTGGGAAGTGGTAGTCCAGTGGTTAAGGAGATGGACTAATACCAGAAAGACATAGGTTTGAATCACACCTCCACCAAGCAACCACTGTGGGCCCTTGAGCATGGCCCTTAACCCACAATTGATCAGTTGTAAAAAAGAGACCAAATTTAAGTTGCTCTGGATAAGAACTTCTGCAAAATGCTTAACTGTTACTTTAACTGAATGGTTGTTTGTCTATGTGTGGCCCTGTGATGGACTGGCGACCCTTCCAGGGCGCTGGACGAGGCGCAGCAGACCCCCTGTCACGCCCTCCTCCTTTTAAGCCAGCAGCATTTCTCCTAGGGTTGTTGGATCATCGCTTTCTTCGCCCGTCTTGCCCTTTTATCCTTTTTGCCCTGTTTTCCCGAGTCTGGTGGTGATCTTATGAGTTTTTTTGATCTCATCTAGTCTAGCCTGTTAAGTCATGTCTGTTCCTCGCCCTGATCCTGTCACGGAGGCTAGGAAGCCTCGCCCTGATCCTGTCACGGAGGCTAGGAAGCCTCGCCCTGATCCTTTCACGGAGGCTAGGAAGCCTCGCCCTGATCCTGTCACGTAGGTTAGAAAGCCTCACTCTGATCCTTTCATGGAGGCTAGGAAGCCTCGCCTTGATCCTACCCTTTCGGGGTACTGGATCGTTTATGGACCTGGACCCCCATTGTCCCTTCTATGTTTATCAGGCTGAGTCCCTTTTTTTCTCTTCAGTGTTTGTTTGAGTAATTTTAGATTTGTTTATAGCCTCAGCCCTCGGGTTTTGGTTTTTTTTGTTCATTGATTGTCTTGTCTTGTTTCTTCCCATCTGCCTTTCTCGTCTTGCTCCTGTTCTCATTCCTCATTCTCGTTCCTTCTCCCCCGTCCTGGTTCTCGTCCTGGTTTCCTCTCTTGTCCTGGTTCTCGTTTTGGTTCCCTCTCTTCCCTTTTCCTCATTTCCTCTCTCGTCCTCTTTCCTCGTCCCCTCTCTCGCCCTGTTCTGGTTCTTGTCAGTTCCCTCTCTCGCCCTGGTTCTTATCTCGTCTCAGGTCCCCTCTCTTGCCTCTTTCTGGTTTTCGTCTCGTTCCCTTTCTTGTCCCCTTTCCTCATCCCCTCTCTCGCCTCGTTCTGGTTCTCGTCACAATCCCCTCTCTCGCCCTGGCTCTCATCTTGTCTCAAATCCCCTCTCTTGCCTCATTCTGGTTCTCGTCTCGTTCCCTTTCCTGTCCAATTTCCTCATCCCCTCTCTCGCCTCGCTCTGGTTCTCGTCTCGGTCCCCTCTCTCGCATCGTTCTGGTTCTCATCTCAGGTCCCTTTTCTCGCCCTGGTTCTCGTCTAAGGTCCCCCCTCTCACCCTGGTTCTCGTCTCAGGTCCCCTCTCTCGCCCTGGTTCTCGTCTCATCTGAGTTCCTCTCTTTCGCCCTGATTCTCATCTCGTTCCCTCTCTCGCCTTGTTCTGGTTCTTGTCTCAGGTCCCCTCTCTTGTCTCATTCTGGGTCTTGTTTCGGTTCCCTCTCTTGTCCTGGTTCTTGTCTCGGTTCCCTCTCTTACCCTGGTTCTGGTTCTCGTCTCGGTTCCCTCTCTTGCCCTGGTTCTCGTCTTGGTTCCGTCTCTTGCCCTGGTTCTGGTCCTTGTCTTGGTTCCCTCTCTCGCCCCCTTTCCTCGTTCCCTCTCTTGCCTCGTTCTGGTTCTCGTCTCTGTCTCCTTTCTCAGTCTGGTTCTCGTCTCGGTCCCTTCTCTCGTCTTGCTCTGGTTCTTGTCTCAGTCCCCTCTCTTGTCTCATTCTTGTCTCAGGTCCCTTCTCTCATCTTGTTCTGGTTCTTGTCTTGTCTCGATTCCCTCTCTCGCCTGGTTCTGGTTCTTGTCTCGGTTCCCTCTCTCACCCTGGTTCTCGTCTCGGTTCCCTCTTTCACCCTGGTTCTCATCTCGTTCCCTCTTTCATCTCGCTCTGGTTTTCGTCTCAGTCTCCCCACAGCCCAAAAACATGTACATTAGATCGATTAGTGATTCTAAATTGCCCATTGGAGTGTGTGTGTTGTTTGCCTATGTTTGGCTCTGTGATGGACTGGTGACCTGTCCAATGTGTGCTGAGATTACCCCGTTACCCTGACTTAAGGAATAAACTAAGTTTGACTAAGCACTGTTTGACTGTGGGATCTGTTTTGATTTAGTGATGTAGGTCCAACCCTAATATCCCGTTATATAGCGGTGGATACCTTTTCTCTATTTTCATTATTAGTATCAGTACTGAAAAAGAGTTGAATGCTTTTGATGCTTCAGGAACATATCCCTTTACAGTAAATAGAATCAGTGCTTGATTCTCTCTTCAGGTTTCTTCCATGTTCCTCAGAGGCCAACATTAACGAGTCTAATATGCCAGATAGGAAACTCGATATCCTCTGTGTGGAAAGCCATTGGGCCAATACCAGAGAGAAGAAAACTAATTACCGACGATTACAAGAGAAAGTTGAACCTCTCTGATGGACTCAGAAAGAAAATAGCACCTAGTACCTAAATAAATAGAACCTCATATTAGTATTACTGACACACCAGACATGTTTAGGATGGCAAATATAACGTAGAGGGATCCAGTGCTGGCAGACTGAACCTACAAGTGAGGGAAGGTAAACAATAACATTAATCCTTGACTACATATATTTCATTCAATATATTTACAGTTATAATCTATACAGCATGTAAAAGACCAAAGAGATGTCATTTACAAAAACGGCTTACAGGTTTCATCCTCCTTCATGTTGTTTTGGAATAACAGGATGGAAATAAGCTAATCCTCAGAAAGAAATCTGCATGAACCCCTTTAAGGTCTTTGGTTTAGTCCTGAACTGGAGGTACAAATGGCAACTCGGCATTATTACTGTGACATACTGTATCTTTAAGGTTTTATGGTTTCCACCATTATAGATGGAGTGTTTAATGAATGTTGATTCATCTTCTAACCTTATTTCCTAATTCAGGGTAACAGGGGTTTGTTGGTCTCAGCACACATAATGCAATACTTTGGACATGTCGCCAGTCCATCATAGGGCTACACATATACAAACAACTACACATTCCCATACTACTATGGACAATTTGGAATCACCAATAAACCTAATTTACATATTTTTGGACTGTTGGAGGAAACCGGAGTATCCGGAGGAAACCCACGCACATGCAGGAAGAACACGCAAACTCCGCAAAAAAAGATGAACCCAAATGTCTCTCAGTCCTTAAAAAATGTGTTTGTACCTAAGGAGAAAACTCCTAAACCTGAAAAAGAACCCAAACACTCACGCAGTGTCATAAATCTTACTCATCACTTGATCTCATCTGAAATGGTATTTCCCAACTTCTGAAGGACTGAACACACCTGATCCAGGTAATTAGCAGTGAGTTAGGGAGAGTTGTAAAATAAGAAGGACAAACATCCTTACAGAACACGGATTAGTCAATCAGGTTCCAGGATAGAGCTGCTAACATTCACTGGGATATACTGGGCAGAATGGAGACACACACACTTTGAATAGGATTAGACTGGTGTAATGCCATGTGATCCATTACCCTACATTTGCTTATTGAATTAGGTTTGTCATACCATGTACAATATAAGAAAGATGTACTTCCTGTTTTTACATCCTGTTTATATATCTGGCTGTGAAGAATATTATCCTCACTCACATAACAAGATTATTACACTAGGTTCCATAGTGGAGTCATTATGGCCTCTTTCACTTTTGGCATCCCAGAGGGGACAACCATAGGGCAGCTCTTTCAATCTGCCTTTGAATGTCTCATCCACCACCTTAAATTCAATTCAATTCAATTTTAGTTGTGTAGCGCTTTTTACAATTTAAATTGTCTCAAAGCAGCTTTACTTTAAGGAAAAACTTGCGGTGGGGTGGCATGTTCACCTCGACAGAAAAGGGGGAGGGCGGTTATATATTGCATAAGTGGTAGTGAGGTAGTGAGATACAGTTCAGTGCAGGAAAGGACTCCGGTGAAACTAACTAGCACAGTCTAACTAAAAGGTGAACCAGAGGGAGGCACAGACATGAGGGATCCCTGATATGTAAGGCAACCAGACAACCACCAAAGACAACTGAGGGATAGGTGAGAGTCCGGATGACAAACAGCATCAGATCACCATAATACTCAATATCTATGAGTCCCCTCGATCTGCTCCTTTATCTAAAGAGGACTAACACTGAAATGCCTGACTAAATAAATGAGTCTTTAATCTAGATTATACGTTAAAAGTAGCATTTTAAGTAGCTTTACACAGGAGGTGAGCTTTAGAACAGGGGTGATGTGTTCGAATCTCTTGGTCCTAGTAAGGACTCTCGCTGCTGCGTTCTGAACTAACTGAAGTTTATTCATAAGCTTTGCTGGACATCTAGAAAGCAGAACGTTACAATAATCCAGCCTGGACGTGATGAAGGCATGGACTAGTTTTAATGCATCATTTAATGGCAGAATATTCCTAATTTTAGCCATATTCCTAATTTTGTCGATATAACTAATTTTAGCGATATTCCTAATTTTAGCCATATTCCTAATTTTGTCGATATTACTAATTTTAGCGATATTCCTAATTTTAGCAATATTCCTAAGGTGAACGAGTTCTATTTTAGTAATATTATCTATATGAGCATTAAATGAAAGACTGGAATTTAAGATCACACCCAAGTCTTTGACTGTTGCACTTGATGCTACAGACAGACCATCTAATATTAAAGTGAGATCAGAAAACTTATTTCTGGCTACCAGCAGTCACAGTAAAAGAACCTCTGTTTTTTCTGGATTTAGCAGCAGGAAGTTGCTTAAGATCCAGTTTCTAATGTCATTCACACATAATTCCAGTTTATTTAACTGACGATTCATATCCGGTCGAGCTGAAATTTATAACTATGTGTAACAATGGAATCTAACATCATGTTTCGAATTAAGTTGCTGAGTGGGAGCATGTATAATGAGAATAGTTGGGGACCGAGCACCGAGCCCTGGGGAACACCATAATTAAGACGTGAACACCGTCGAGTAGTCACCATTTAAATCTACAAACTGATAGCGGTCTGTTAAATAGGACTTGAGCATGGCAAGGGCCGCCCCTTATATATA
>JAOTRA010059901.1:0-16344 GCA_026260255.1 Pseudolaguvia tuberculata | reverse complement strand
CTAGTACCAGAAAGACCGGGGTTCGATTCCCACCTCCACCAAGCAACCACTGTGGGCCCTTGAGCAAGGCCCTTAACACACAATTGCTCAGTTCTAAAAAATAGATCAAATGTAAATCGTTCTGGTTGAGCGCGTCTGCTAAACTGTAACTGTACCCCTGCCTCTCGCCCTATGTGCGCTGGGATAGATGCCAGCAAACCCGCGTGAATAAGGGAATAAGCGGGTAAGAAAATGAATGAATGAAGCAAGTAAAACGTATATACATTGATTTTAAAATAGTTTATGTATTACTGTGGCACCGGGCCAGTGATTGGATATGTTAAAATTGAAGTGAAGAGACAAGTAGGCATGTGTAAGGACACATCAGCATTGCCCAATAGGTGAAGATAATGTAAAGAAATAATCTTTGACAACAAGAAATAAATACATTCTGTACAGTGTGAATCACACCCTATAGTTTTAATACAAGCATTTGGCTATGACAGTATTGGGTTTTTTTTTCTGGTACAGATTAGAATTAGTGTTATTACTTATTTTTTAGCATCTTTTATTGTGCTGTGTTTGTGTATGTTTAGGCTGTTAAAGGTCCATTGCCACCAGAATACAAAGGAACACCTGAGCCTGACTCAGAGACCACACCGGATGAAAGTGTTGATGAAACCATTCAGACTGAGACTACGCGCAAAGAGGATGAAGCTACATCCTCACCACCCCACTGGTCTGTTACATCTAAAAATCTTTTACAGATAAAGTTTATATTATTAATACAAATAAATATTCCTGTCTATTTACAAAAAATAATATATGCTTTATATCAAAAACATACATTTGCTTTTTTGTGAGGACCCAATAGAATAATATACCTCCTAATATCACCATTATTATGTTGCAATAATAGAAATCCTTAATACTAAATGCAATATTACCCAGAGTGGCATTACAGACATAGACATTTTGCGTAATGAGGATGAAAAACATTTGTATTACACTACAGAAGTTAGTGTACACTACAACCACAAATGTAGCACATACATTATCAGGCAGTAAGTCAAGAGCATGGGATTTGGTATGAAATGAAGCGAATAAACTATTGAGAATTAATTAATACAATTTAATTTAACAAATATTAAAATTTTTATTGTAAATGTAGATCAGCTTCTAATAGTCCAGCAGAAAAGCATTGCTGGCCCTGACTGTACACCAGTGATTTAAACCATATTTCTGAATGTATTTTAATTGTACTGAAGATAATACTAAAGAGAGTACAAAACATCTTTCTTATGAGACACATGCACTATCATTGCAGTTAATAGCGATGAAGCAGAAGTATTCCTTAGCCACAAATGTCAGTACAAGCAAAGCAAGTGTAATATATAGAAAGTCATGTAGTAAAGTACATATCCAGTACTAATTTAATATGGTTTCAACTATCCTATTTCCAGCAACAAAAGAAAAGTCACATGCACGAACAATAACGTTGCTAGCAAATTGCCAAGATGTGCTGACTCTGAAAAAGAGGTCTCAACTACTACAACAGAATCAGAAGAACAGACAATGGAGAAAAGTATGGAATTATTGAAGACAAAAAGCAACAAGGACCAGACCATAAAAGACTTGATGGACTCTGTGTCTCCTGACACAGAAAGCCCTGCAAGCCCAGCTCCTTCAGAGCAGGAAATCCCACAGACAAAAAAGCAGCCAAAACTTGCCATTGGCCCCCCAGTCTGGCCTCAATCATCCACTCCTCATCTACCCACGGCATGGTCTCACTCTCTCCCCCCTGCCCAGACTGTTGTGGTTTCTCCTCTCAGCCGTACCTGCAGTCAACCACAAACTGTGCTACGGTTGGAGAATCCAGACCAGTCTGTGCTAACTAGCAGACTGAACCAACTGGAGCGGGAAACCAAACGCCTCAGGAGGATTCTTGGCTTACGAGACGCAGTTGTCCAAATAAAACCATTTTCAGACAGGCAGATTTCAGAATCAGCAGGGATCGTACAGGAAAAGACAACAGACTCAGAGGTAGAAACTCTGACAACTGCTTCTATAGGATCCAAGGTAAGAATGTCTATTTTTTCCTTTTTAGGTTTTCAATATTAATATATTTGAATATCACGCAAGTTAACACTCATACAAAACTGAGAAGGCAAGAAGGAGCAAAATTTTCTGATAAAAGACCTTTTGTTTGTTATTGAAGATTTGCAGCATCTGCATGTAAACCCACTACACCATGCTGCCGTCACAGATACAGATGCACAGTTGTGCTCTGGCCACCCTGTCCTGTCAATAAAGGCTGAACTGGAATGGCAACTGCACCCTAGACCTCCTTACCTGACATTAGTGTCTGAGATCTCTGATAATGTTGGAACTGAATGAAGAGATATCTCACATTCAAGCTTTACATTAAATTGAATAGTCTTAATAGAAGAGTGGAGCTTGACTTTTTTTTCATGACCAAAAGCCTTTTCCAGATCCACAAAGCACATGTGGACCGGTTGGGCAAACTCTAATGAGCCCTCCAGCACCCTGAAGAGGGTATAAAGCTGGTCTATTGTTCCACGGCCAGGACAAAAATCAGAAAATCACATTCCTCCTGAATCAGAGGTTTGACTATCGGACAAATTCTCCTCTCCAGTACTCTGGCATAAACTTTCCCGGAGAGGCTGAGGAGTGTGATCCCCCTGTTGTTGGAACACACCCTCCGGTCACCCTTCTTAAAAAGAGAGACCACTACCTCCGGTCTGCCACGTGATGCTGCAGACGCATGTCAGCCAAGACAGCCCCACAACATTAGGCACTCTGGGTTGACTTCATCCACCCCTGGTGCCTTTCCATCAAGGAGCCACCTCAGTGACTTCAGCTTGGCTGATGGACGAGTCCCTGTCTCTGCATCCTTAATAGAAGGCATGTTGGTGGTGTTGATGTTATTAAGGAAATCCTCAAAGTATTCCTTCCGCCGCCTTACAATGTCCCCAGTTGAAGTCAACAGATACCTACCACCATTGTAAACAGTGTTGGCAGAGCACTGCTTTCCTCTCCTGAGTCATTGGACAGTTTGCCAAAATCTCTTTGAGGCTGACCGAGTCTCCATGGCCTCATTGAACTCCTTCCCAACCCAAGTTTTTGCAACCACAACCACCCATGCTGCAGTCCGTTTGGCTTGCTTTTAATCCTCAGCTGCTTCTGGGGTCCCACAAGCTAACCAGGCTTGATTGGACTCCTTCAACTTGACTGCATCCCTTACACCACCATGAGTTCGGGGGTTTCTGCCTCGACAGGCACTGTAAACCTTAACAATGGAGGTAGAGAACATGGTCCACTTGGACTCAATATCCCCTGCTTCCCACGGGATCTGGTCGTAGCTCTGCCGGACAGGTCGTAGCTTTCTAACAGGAAACTCTGCCAGACGTTCCCAACAACAGAACACCACTCAAGTTCAGATGGGGGGGCATTCCTCCCAATCACCGTCCTTCATGTGACACTCAATGCCTATGTGAGCATTGTCGTCTCCCAGTGGAACGACATTTAAAATACTATTGAAATACTATTCAACACCCCTCTTAGAGACCCCAAGAAGGATAGATATTCTGCACTGCCACTCAGCACATAGGCCACCAGACAATAGCACACAAGCTCCAACCCCAAGCCTGGCTCCAGGTTGGGGCAACAGTTGTGCCATACTGGGCGACGTCACTGGCCTTGTTTTTATTATTTCCGTTGAGGGGCAAATTGGACTGCACTTAGTCTGGCTTGTCCCCTGTTTCTCTTATGAGACCCTGCTGGGAGCAGGTAGCCCCCCACAACATGCTCCTTCGGGCGCTTAGCCCCTCCACCACGATATGGTGGTAGGCTTCATCAAATAGCAAAATGGACATAAATCTGGAATAAGACGTTTGAAATTGCTTGTGTTTGTGATGCTCAGGTGACCACAAACTTCTGGCAGTATAGTGTATCTTAAAGTAACAGTGAGGTGGGAGAGGTAGTGAAGGTGTTGAACTGCTAATTGGATGATCTAAATTTAATTCACAGCATCACCAAGTTGCCATTGCGGAGCTCTGAGCGAGGCCTTTAACCCCCATTTGTCCAGTTGTAGAAATAAGTCAGATAAGGGTATCTGTAAATGCTGTTAATGTTAGCATTTGCATAACACAATATCTGTGGAGTTATTTTTAATTAATTGTCATTGAGTATATTGCACACAGATATACTTGTGTAAGAGTGCAACTGTATCTGTTGTCACAAAGTTGAAATGAGACAGATTAAGTCTAAAACGTTATTCATTGTTCTGTTATTACAATATTCTTTCACTTTAATTAGGAAACCCAAACACTGTTTCAGTTGGTCAGTGCCCACATGCATATACAGTACAGACTAAAAGTTTGGACACACCTTCTCATTCAAAGAGCTTTCTTTAGATTCACACTGAAGACATCAAAACTATGAATTAACACATGTGGAATTATATACATAACAAAAAAGTGTGAAACAACATATTCTAGGTTCTTCAAAGGCGCCACCTTTTGCTTTTATTACTGCTTTGCACACTCTTTGCATTCAATGGTTTTCACTTCACAGGTGTGGCCCTGTCAGGTTGGGATTTCTTGCCTTATAAATGGGATACACAGCTGATAGTCCTACTGAATAGACTGTTAGAATTTGTATTATGGTAAGAAAAAAGCAGCTAAGTAAAGAAAAACTAGTGGCCATCATTACTTTAAGAAATTAAGGTCAGTCCGAAAAATAGGGAAAACTTTGAAAGTGTCCCCAAGTGCAGTCACAAAAACCATCAAGCGCTACAAAGAAGCTGACTCACATGCAGACCGCCCCAAGAAAGGAAGACCAAGAGTCACCTCTGCTGCAGAGGATAAGTACATCCGAGTCACCAGCCTCAGAAATCGCAGGTTAACAGCAGCTCAGTTTAGAGACCAGGTCAATGCCACACAGAGTTCTAGCAGCAGACACATCTCTAGAACAACTGTTAAGAGGAGACTGTGTGAATCAGGCCTTCATGGTAGAATATCTTTTAGGAAACCACTGCTAAGAACAGGCAACAAGCAAAAGAGACTTGTTTGGGCTAAAGAAGACAAGAAATGGACATTAGACCAGTGGAAATCTGTGCTTTGGTCTGATGAGTCCAAATTTGAGATCTTTGGTTCCAACCACCGTGTCTTTGTGCAACGCAGAAAAGGTGAACGGATGGACTCTACATGCCTGGTTCCCACCGTGAAGCATGTAGGAGGGGATTTGATGGTGTGAGGGTGCTTTGCTGGTGACACTGTTGGGGATGTATGCAAAATTGAAGGCATACTGAACCAGCATGGCCACCGTAGCATCTTGCAGCGGCATGCTATTCCATCCAGTTTGGGTTTAGTTGGACCATAATTTATTTTTCAACAGGACAATGACCCCAAACACACCTCCAGGCCTAAGAAGGAGAGTGATGGGGTGCTGTGCCAGATGACCTGGTTTCCACAGTCATCGGACCTGAACCCAATCGAGATAGTCTGGGGTGAGCTGGAACCTAGAATATGACATATTTTCAGTTGGCTCACACTTTTTTGTTATGTATATAATTCCACATGTGGTAATTCATAGTTTTTGAATAAGAAGATGTGTCCATTTGGTCTGTACTGTATGTAGGCTTTTTGGGTAAACATACAATATAAGATCCATAGAACAATGTTGATACTTTTGTAAATAGTCAATATTTATAATTCAAGAATTCATTTCACCTTTCACACAATTATATTTTATCCCCTCTTAGGTTATTTCACTTTAAAAAATCATGTGAAGATTATACAAACCCGATTCCAAAAATTGGAACACTGTACAAATCATGACTAAAAACAAAAAACAGAGTGCAATGAAATGTAAGTTTCAATTTTCAATATTTAATTCAGAATAAAATATAGAAACATATCAAATGTTGAAAGTGAGACATTTTGAAATATCATACCAAATATTGCCTCATTTTGGATTTCATGAGAGAAATCTAATTCTAATAAGAGACCGAAAAAGTTCAATGTACACATACAAATCGACTGCAAATTATTAGGTCAATAGGCAACATGATTGGGTATAAAAAGAGCCTTTCAGAGTGGCAGTGTTTCTCAGAAGTCCAGATCGACAGAGGATCACCAATGTTGGCAAAAATATCAGAAAGGAGTAATGGAAATCACAACATGGGCTCAGGAATACTTACAGAAAATATTGTTGATGGAAAAATTTTAAGTTGTTTTTGAGAAACTGGGATGCCATGTCATCCAGACTAAAGAAGACAAGGACCCCAAGTTGTTATGAGCGCTCAGTTCAAAAGTATGCATCTCTGATGGTGTGGGGTTGCATAAGTGTGTGTGGCTTGGGCAGCTTACACATCTGGAAAAGCACTATCAATGCTAAAAAGTATATCCAAGTTCTAGAACAACATATGCTCCCATCCAGACGTCGTCTCTTTCAGGGGACATGATGTGTTATGCCAGACCACAAACTGCATCAATTACAACATCATGGCTGCGTAGGTTCCGGGTACTGAAATGGCCAGCCTGCAGTCCAGATCTTTCACTCATAGAGGAAGACGCGACAAAATGAGCTAAGACTGTTGAACAACTAGAAACCTGTATTAGACAGGAATGGGACAACATTCCTATTCCTAAACTTGAGCAACTTGGGTCTCCTCAGTCCCCAGACGTTTGCAAATTTAGAAAAAAGAAGAGGGGATTCTACACAGTGTTTAAAAGGGCCTTGTCCCAACTTTTTTGATTGATGCCATGAAATTTTAAATTTAAAACTTATTTTTTCCTTAAAATGATACAATTTCTCAGTTTAAACATTTGATGTCATCTATGTTGTATTCTGAATCAAATATTGAAATTTGAAACTTTGAAAATTTCAATCATTGCATTCTGTTTTTATTTACAATTTGCACAGTGTACAATTTTGCACAACTTTTTTTGGAATAGGTTTGTAACTTTAAATTGGAGTTGGTTTAAAAACACCACTGGTTCATCCTAATCAGAACACAAACTATAAGTTTATGTAATGTAATTTTGTGTCAATTTCCAGAAATCAGATCAGCAAAGTCTTTTACCAAATAAGACCATCAGTCCTGCTCAAGAGAAGGAAGCACTACTAACCTCTACAGATGACCTGCACTGGAGTAAATTACTGGCTAAACTGCAAAGCCAAAACCAATCTCTTTCTACAGAGCTGAATGAAGTGAAAAAGGAAAATAAGGAATTACAGAGCAGAGTAAACCAAGCAGAAAAGGAGTCACCGGATAGGAAAGAGCAGAGCACTAATACCCCGTCTGGTATTAACGATAGGTACATTTGTGGATATTTGTGGCATTTCTTGGTTGCTTAAAAGCGCATCATTTCTTTTTAACTGATATGAAGGTGTGATCCCTTGCATTATTCTGTTTTTCAGTATGTTATTGGATCGATTACACTCTATTCGTCGGAACGTCGTGTCTCTCCTCTCCTCCATCCTACCCAATCTGGATATGCAGGGAATCAGTTATGAAACTGGAGATGTTGACAGCATCCTCCATCAGATCATTCAAGCCAACAACCTTGAATAAATAAGCTGTATAACAAATGAATAAATGAACTCTCTTCAATTCATCACTTCTAGCAGAACTGTGCAGTTTTAGTCACACAGAGAGAAGAAAAAACGTTGGTCTTGTTACAGTGCCTATAGCTGAGGCACACAGCATAAAGCATTCAGACAGGCTACCTGTACCAGAAGCAATGGAGCATAATGGGAGGTCATGAGTCTGATATTGTTGAATATTATGTGTCATGTGTAAACTTTGATAATGTGTTCATTAGTTTATTTTTAAGCGCACTGTGGCGTAGTGGTTAGCACGCTTGCCTCACAACATGAAGATCCAGGGTTCGATTCCTGTGCAACGACTCTTTCTGTGCGGAGTTTTCATGTTCTCCCTGCACTTGTGTGGGTTTCTTCCGGGTACTTTGGTTTTCTCCCACAATCCAAAAACATGTACATTGGTGTTTTTAAATTGCCCAAAGGAGTGAATGTGTGTGTAGTTGTTTGTCTATGTGTGCCCTGCGATGGACTGGTAACCTGTCCAGAATGTAAACCTTGAAAAGTACTTGAAAACTAAAATAGGTGATAGAAAGTGCTTGCATAAAAGTTGTATAAATAATAAATAATGTTGATGTTGACAGAATGAGACGTCATTTATAATGGAAGTGTGGGTGATGGGGTAACTAAGGTGTTGTGTGTTTTAATTATTAGTCTCAGCCTCACGGGATGCCAGCTGAACATCTAGCGCTAAAGTCAGGCTTAGTGACACGTCAAGACTGTACAGGGTTTCAGGGGTTGACGAAGAAGTAATCTGTTGCGTTTACATCGTTGACAATCACCTTTAATCAAGCGGTTCGACTGTTTTAAAGACTTTTTAAAGACACTTATTGATGCCTTAAAACGAAACGTTATTGTTTGTAAAACGCATTAAATGAAGGGCTAGTACTAGTGTTTTTAACTGTAGTCACCCTAATCCATTTTGATAGGATTAAACTCTACTCTTCTAGGTGCAGTCACCATTCCAGTTATCCCAAAGGTGTTGCTGGTTGAAGATCAAGACTTTGTGTAGAACATTCATTTATTCATTTTCTAACCCGCTTATTCCCTAATACAGGGTCACGGGGGTCTCTGGGTATCCCAGCGCACATGTTGCAAAAGGCAGGGGTAAACCATGGATGGGTCACCAGTTTATCACAGGGTCACACAGATGAACAACCACTCACACACATTCACTCGTATGGGAAATTTAGAATCACTAATCAACCTGATGTACATGTTTTTGGACTGTGAGAATGGATCTCGCGGGTTTTGTGCTCAGGGTCATTGTCATGCTGGAACAGTGTTGAAGTCTGTTAGTTCCAGTGAAGTTATAATGTAAAGATACAACGTACGAAAACATTCTAGAAAACTGGATCTGATGCTCAAGTGACCACAAACGTAATATAGTGTTTGTATTAATGACGTCAGAATGTGATAAGCAACAAATCTTCCAGCGTTGTCACTCAAAAACTTTCATTTGTGCCGATTAAACGAACACAAACCATTATGTAAACCATGTGACGTCACTCTTCACCACACGTTTTCTGTTTGCGTCGTTAAAACAAACACTTTTACTTTCTCAAACGTATTTCTAGGAACGCTGACGTCACTTTCATTTGCGAATTGACTTGACCGTGAAATATATTTCCGTTTCTTAGAAAAAAAACACAATGGCTGGGGCAGTGACGTCACTCTGTCATTAACCCTCCCCACCGATTACATACAATGGTATTTATTTATTTATTTATTTATTAACAACATTTATAAAATATTCAAATTATTTCAGCAACCTTGGCTGTCGATGCGAGTGACGTCACTAGCGAATACAAACACGACACCTGGTATAGGCCCAGCCTCTTTAGCTGCTTTCAGTTTAGCAATGTGGGTTGCCATTCATTCCCTGTTTTGGCAGTCATGGTGCGCTCAAAATAGTTCTTGGAATACGTCACAATTGATACCTCTCCGTATAAACTACACATCAACAAGTTGAAGCTGAAATGTTCATGTGAGTCAATATATAAATATGGTTTCTGACCTCATAATAAAATAAACGATGCTTAGGAGTTGGGGGAACCTTCGAGGCGAACTTTTGAGGTAGTAAAATGTGACGTCATTTATAGTCATTCATCTTCTTACCTGCCTTAATTCGGGGTCACAAGGGTCTGCTGGAGCCTATTTCAGTGCACATAGGACGAGAGGCAGGGGTACACCCTGGACAGTCGCCAGTCCATCTCAGAGCACACATTGACGGACACCCCCCCCCCCCACTCCAACATATGTATGGGATGCTCAGGTGACCACAAACTTAATGTGATAACAGAATGTGATAAGCAACAATTTAGAATCACCAATCAACCTAATGTACATGTTTTTGGACTGTGTGAGGAAGCAGGAGTACCTGGAGGAAACCCACACAAGCACGGGGAGAACATGCAAACTCCACACAGAAAGATCCCTGGCCTGGGGAATCGCAATACTGCATTTACAAAGCACAAGCCAAAAAAGAAGGGGGGAAAAATTACACAAGTAAAGCATTCATATGGGCCATAAACAATATCCACTGAGGAAATTAGTAGCTCTGTGGTTGAGCTGTTAGTTAAAAGGTTGTAGGTTTAATTCCCAGCACCACCAAGCTGCTGAACCACTGAACGAGGCATTTAACTCTCAACTGTTTAGATAAATAAACAAAACAGGAGCAAGTGGCCATGACGTGAATGTAAAGTCATCAGGAAGTGAGGGAAGCTTTACAGAATGACAGTCTTATAGTCTTCTCATTCAGCTTCACATTAGCCTTTTCATGTGAAAACATCCCTGTCAAAATGACCCCCTCCAAACCGCTGAGACCCCAAACACATTTACAGCATTTGGCAGGATATATTTTATACAACTGGGCAATTACGGCTTAAGGGCTTTGCTCCAGGCATCAACAGTGATAGGTTGGTGGTGCTGGGAATCAAATTCAAAATAAATTGCTAGGAATTTGTCCAGCACCATGGTCTCACAGGGGTGTCCAAAACTTGGGCCTGGAGGGTCCGGTGTCCTGCAGAGTTCAGTGCCAACACACATACCTATAAGTTTCAAGAATACCTAGAAAGAGCTTGATTAGGGTTAGGGCACCGGCCCTTTAGGATCGAGTTTGGACACCCCTGGCTCTAATGGGTTTAAAGAGCCAGCATTCACATGCACAAGCTGTTGTGCACCTGGGTTCGATTCCTGGCTCGGGAAGCCTCTCTCTCCATCTCCCTTATTTTATCCCTCCGTCCTTTTAGTAAAGGTAAAAATTTCTTTAAATTGTGGCAGCTGGGACAGTTATTATCATAATTGCCTCAGAGGTAGAAGGACCCAAGCTCAATTCCTGGGCAGGTGTGTGATTTCCATGTTCGTCCTGTGCTTGTGTGGATTTATTCTGGGTACTCTGGTTTCCTCCCACTGTTCAAAAACAAAATGTCAATTGCCTATAACATCTATGTTAATGGCCCTGTGATGGACTGGTGACCTGTCCAGACTGTATTCCTCCCACCTTTCAGAAATCTGTAACAGGCTCCAGCACTCACATGACTGCAAATAAGAGAATAAGATGATAAAAAGACCTTAACTACTTGACTACCACTGGACATTGGTTTGGGAACCATTGGTTTAGGCAGGTTAAAGCCAGCTTTAAATATACTTTTGGAGTATGTTTAATCAGTTCCTGCTGGGGTTTTTTTTTTTATTTTAGCAATAAAACACTGGATTTTCTTGTAAACGCAGTAGAACTGTTGTGACAGAAACACACCAGTCTCACATTAATAGGTTTATTAATTACAGAATATAATACAGAAGTTCAGTGACAGATTTTAAAAACAATTAAAACACATTTAGATTAAATACTGTGGATATTACTGTGACACCAAGATTCTAAGATATATGAGAGAGAGAGAGAGAGAGAGAGAGAGAGAGACTTTTTGGATTGAAATAGAGGATTAGGTTTAGTATAAACAATCATAGACATGTGCATTAATAAGCGCTTTCAGTCTGGTTACTGGTTACGTTCACAGTGAAGCATGAATTATGTTGGACGCATTCCTCCATTGTAGTAAAAGCATTTCATGATATAGTTCCCACGTACAGCAAGACAGGTTTCCGAGTAGAAATCAGACTGGACTGTACATTTACAGATACTTAATAAAATAAAATGAATTCATTATAGACAGCATAATTCCTGCAGGCTTACAGCAGAGGTTAAGCGCGTGGAGGGGGGTGGGGAGGAGGAAATGCTGTTATTCTCTCAGTTTCTGTGTCCAGATTTAAAATAACGAAATGTCGTCTGACCCTGGACACTTTCTGGATCTTGTTTGTTTTGTTTTTTTAATAGTATCGTATTCAGTATTTTTTGCTTGGTTCAAGTGTAAATATTCCTGTCGTTGTTTACAGAGATCTACTATATAAAGCACAACAAGTACATGAGGAATGATTATGCAACAGCTCTCATATCTGGCACAACCTTCTGCACTGTATAGAAATAATCTCATAAGGAGAAGATGCAAGAATTAGTATCTCAAACTAAATTAACGGAACAGTCCTCTGTTTTACGCTACCAAACAAAGCAGGGATGTTTGGGTGTCCTTCTGAGATTTACACCTGGAATCTGATCTGCGGAGTTTAATCACAGTGAGGTTTAATTAAAGCCTGTTTTATTTTCTATAAGAGGAACAATTCAAAATAATTACAGAGAACTTTATATGGAAAAAGTAGCTGATTAAGGCGGCTTTAAAAACATTATTCATTTACACTTAGCAATAAAATATATGATATAAGAAAATATACAGCTATTAACAACAAACTAGAACAATGAGGAAACTGGAAATCAAATGCTGGAGTTACAGACTTACTGCTTCTTAGACAAACTTATTTTTTCGATCGGATTATAGATGATTGTAACCTGACCCAAAGGCAACCTTACAGTTTTAGATATTATTGTTAATACTAACAACTAACCATTTTGTACTTGCTTGATGAATCCCAGCTGCACTGGGATAGGCTCCAGCAGACCCCTGTGACCCCAAATTAGGGAATAAGATGAATGAATTCTTTATGTATGCGAACATTTTAAAATATCAAAAGTAACATGATTTAGTCATTTTACGTGAAATCTGAACATCATTCAGTGTGATGCTCTTGTAACAATAAAGCTGGCGATGGATGCTGAAGAAAATATAGAGGAATTGACAGGCTAAATCTGATGGATGGGCAATCTCAATCATGGAGGCCAACTTGCCTCAACACACATACCTGTAAATTTCACGTAAACCTAACAAGATTCAGGTGTGTTTGGTTAGAGTTAGAGCTAAACTGTGTGGGACACCGATCTCTCCAGGACCAAACTTGGACACCGGTTCTCTATTAGAATTTAGTCTTTATGTAATAAGGATTGCAGTAGTGTATTGTTATTACACATCCAAAAAAAAGATGCAGCTGGTCATTTTTTTCTTTTTTATTCCTATACCTACAAATTACACGATGAATATTAAGATGTAGCTAAGGTTAGGCTACAACTTAGACCATGGGCATGTCTTCTAGAAGTAAACAAAAACACAACTAAATCTTGAGAACACTTGTTGGGGGCTGGACTCAAATCAAAGAGTTGCAAAACCCATCAGGTAACATGCTACCAGAAGGCAACATGCTCACTTGCTCATTATAAAAGGACAAAGGCCACATGAGGGAAAAAGTGCAGACATTTACGTTTTGCTAAAACAGTCTAAAAGTAGTGAAAGTGAAATGTGTGCTCATTAATGCACTAGTGTTGGAGTCAGATTTCCAAATATTAGCCAGTATGACACAGTAACTTTGAATATGACTTTAACCTCAGGTGGAGAACTGAGCTAGCTCATGATCACTTGATGAACTGATCTGTCTTTCTACAGCTCTCTGAGCCTTACATATAGCCATCTTGCTCCTGATGTCCTGCTTCTTCTCAAAGTAGTTTACCAGAGCTGGCTCGGTCAGTAATGATGCAAGCACCTGCTCAAATGTAATAGACCAATCACCATCCGGGACAATGGCACGTCTACAGTCACTCCCACCTGCAGCTCCGCCTACTTCACATCCGATCAAAACTGTATCGTCTGCAATGTCTTCGCACTGCAAAGAACCTGCGCTGACCACAGAGTAGGAGGAAATGGATGTGTCATCTTTCACGTCCTCGTCTGAACCGTTGGTTGGTGTAGGCAGATTCTCCAGTTGGGCTTCTGCCAGGGCCTTTGACACCAGGGACGATCCACATCCAGGCTCTCCAAAACTGTCCTCCTTTCCTGGACTCTGTACAACTGGCTGATCACACTTCTTGCTTCCGTTGTTGGTGAACTTCTTACCCACTTCTCCTATACGCAGTAATAAGCTGGCAACCGTAGCAATGGCATGATAGAGCTCCTGCTCCAGAGGGTCTTCACTGAACATATTATATAGTGTCTTGCATAACTCGATAAACTGCTCCTAAAACAAAAACACAGCATAAATGAAATCCCACGACTTCATCCTAGATCAGTTACCTCACTATTCTAAAGTATTTGGACATCCAAACATCATCCTCTCATTAATATGATGTTCAGCAAGGAAGAGAAAGAACAATTGATATTAAAAATTCAATTAAAATGAAAATAAACATATTAACCTGGGTAATTAAAAAAATACTGGCATTTCTGAAAAAAAAAAAAAAAAAAAGCTGCTGATTGTAAGAGAAAGAAGACCAGGAAAATCCGGCACGCTGACCACAAACCTTCCGAGAACATTTCACTATATTTCGTATAGAAAATACTTATGTAACATGTTTTTGTTTGTATGCAAATTAAAGTATGTGAAATGTTCCTGAATGATCTACTAGTCCCAACCAGATTTTGAAGTATGTATTATACACAAGGCTGCGAGAGAGACCTTTAAAATGACTTAAAGTAGGTACTTAAAGGAAAAACCTTGTTCTTTTTAGTTACACTTTAGGTGTCAATATTCAAATGATGTCCGATTTACTTGTAATTAAACTATTTAGAATTAGAACTATTCCGCGGTTGGGAAGTACAGCGATACTGAAATGTTGAAAAGAAAGAATAATTGCATAAGCAGTTATTAGAGGATTGCGGACAGACAAGTTTACCTGGTTCATTCTGGGTAGATCTTTTATGGTCTCTTTCTTGGGTTCCCTCTCCTTAGCCCACATTCTTAAGTAATACTTATAGTCCTTAACTTTTTCCTCTGAAACAGTAAAAATAAACAGTATGATTATTATGGGTAACATTTTTTAACAGGCTCAGGTCAGGAGGTTGAAATCAATCCTGGCAGCATATCTCACGTACCAGGGAAATGCGTTGACTGATAAAATATATCATAAGTATCCACAGCATTATACTATAATTTATACACTGTTATTAATATCAGAATATTACATATTAATATTTTTATTTGAAAGAACAAATACAATATAGCTAGCAGAATTTTAACAGCAACTGTACAAGTGGCAGTTGGATGACGGTGCTACCTTTCTTCTCTTCAGACTCCCCTCCTAGTTCAGCTTCCTCTCCCACCTCTTCACCTAAAGAGATATACTAATTACAATAATGTAATAGAAGAAAGGACTAGAATTTTTTTTTTTACAAAAATGTAAATGCCATTCAGTGTGAAAATAGTAGAATAGAAAGTATATGCAAAGTGTATTTCAGATAAAATAATATTAATCTGAAAAACAAACACAATCAAGCTCCTGCTCAGTTTTTGTGTGATCATGAACACAAACCTGAGGCGACTTCCTGGACCAGGAAGTCAAGGTGAGACAGTGAGGAAGGATCTAGAGAAGTTATACAGAAAAGGTGAAGGGGTGGGAGGGGAAGAGATGATAAAGGAGTGAGTAAGACAGACATGAGACAGGAAGAGAAAGAGAAAGTGATTCAAGCAAAAAAAGGAAGAGCAGACAAGCATTGGTGGTGGGGGGGGGGGGAGAGTGGTTGGAGTCCAGAGATGAACACTCTACACACATTTATTACATGGAACTGTGCACATACAGAATTAGTGGAAAACATACTAAAATCTACATGTTTTTGGACGGTGAGAGGAAACCAGAATACCCGGAGGAAACCGTTGCAAGCGCAGGGAGAACATGCACACTCCACACAGAAAGATCCCCGTACCAGGAATAAAACCCAGGACTGTGCTATCCACCAAGCCACTGCGCCGCCACTAATATTTTTGTTTTAGACAAATGAATTTGTCAGTGTTAAAGAGGCTGTAGGACGATAAGTTGCTCATCATTTAAAAAGGTTCTCTGGGGCTTTAACTCTATTTTAAAAAGCTAAGTAGAAGGGCTTATGGAAGTGCTTATCTGCTGAAACTTTGTGTAGCAACTAGGACAAAAGAAATACCAAGGCACAGGCATCTGGTCCAAAAAACGCTCAACGGAAACATTAAAAACAACTAAAACGTCAGCTCTCCAAAGTGAGTTTTCAAACGGCTGTACATACTGTATGCATGCGTGTATACTGTGGATGAGTGTATGAACAGAAGTATTTACCCTGTGGTGTGTTATCATCAGTAAAGAAGTGAGCAGCCTCAAGTGCAGACTCTGCCTCTTCAGGACACAAAGCTGTAAGCAGAGTAACAGTAAAAGCTAAATGTAAACCATTTCACACACACACACACACACACACCACACACACCACACACACGCACGCACGCACGCACGCACGCACGCACGCACGCACGCACGCACGCACGCACGCACGCACGCACGCA
>JAOTRA010059866.1:0-16356 GCA_026260255.1 Pseudolaguvia tuberculata | reverse complement strand
CTGGAAAAAAGGCCTCCAAATTGAGGCTTCAGTGCTGCAGGGTTCCCGCGAGCCACCAAATGATAATTGAACAATTAGCTGTATCTTCCCTTGCAATGTTAACATTTCTATTATTCTCTTTACTCGACTGGTTGGAGGATCACAACTGTGAAAATGGAAAGACCTGCTCGAGTCTCTTTACACTACAGTGAAATATGTGACGGTGTAGCTGAATGTACCTGTTCAATGAAATGTCATATTTGAAGTGCCATAATGCTGCAATTCCATCATCCTCTCCCATCCCACTCCCTTGTGTGTCTTTTGGAAAGCGATGTTGTAGCTGGTATATTTGTATTTTATGAATTTAGTGCTGTATTCATGTCTCTTGTGTCTGCATGCTTATAAAACAAAGTCCCATAATTTTTTTTGCCAATGTAAAAATCTTTTCGTTTACTCAGTATGAGTGTGTATTTTTTGGGGGGGCTGATACCTGTGTAAGGTTTTAATTAAAACCGATGACAATTTGACAACTTTTGGACTTTTATTTATTCTAAATGAGCACAAACCTCTGACAGGGGGCGCTGCTGGCAATTTTAGCACTATGATTTAATAAATTAATATGAGCTTACTACACCAAGCATACTATTAGTTACAGCTTGTAGTGTAACTTAAAGTGTGTGTGGCCTTAGAATCGTCCTCAACAATTGGACACCTTAACATCACATCCCCATGAAACCATTTGTAGTGAGTCCACTGGCAACACAAGGGCTAGATTTAATAAACACAAAGGGTCACCTGACATAAAGCAACCAATAACAGAAACAACATAAAACTACAAGACAAGGAACCCAACTTACAAAAAGTCATAAAGATGAGGGCAGCCATGATCACATGGAGAGCAAGGAACATATGCTAAAACCAGGAATCAAGAACATACAATCAAAGCATTAAACAACCTCCAACCTATCACAGATCAGTCATGTTCAATCACTTCCCTCACTGCCACGTACACACTTGCTGGGGTTCTAACACACCTGCTTCTCATTCACCTGTCAACACTATACACTACTGAATCACACACCACCATCACTCGGGCTTCAGGCTCATTTGTATTCACGACCCCTGAATGTCCCCGACTTTGAGATCATCTGCTATCTGTAGTATTACCTGTTCTACTCACCTGTCATCTGTCTGCTCTCTCCTAGAAGGAAAAGAAACTAAATCGTTACTCATCTGTTAATGTGGTGTGTGCATGCGTCATTGGAAATACAGAACTCACCTGGAAGTCAAGCCTGTCTGTCCCCGAAGCAAGATCCCTTATCTGTGGTGATAACTTGTATGGTCCTCTTCCGTAACACAACCGCAATTCAAACCCCAAACTTGACCACAGCTTTGTATGTGGTAACATTACAATATTCCTTCATTGAAACTAAAAGACACGAACTCTACAACGCTCTATAAAGACATGATGTGGGTGGATTGCACAGCTTTGATCTCAACACCTTTGGGAATCTGACTGCACTCTAGACCTCCTCACCCATTTTCCCTTGCTTGCATATATATATATATATATGTGGTGTGAAAATGTGTTGGCCCCCTTCCTGATTTTCAATCTTTTTGCAGGTTTGTCACGCTTTAATGTTTTAGATCATCAAACAAATTTATATATTAGTCAAAGATAACATGAGTAAACACAAAACACAGTTTTTAAATAAGTTTTTATTATTAAGGGAAAACACAATCCAAAACTATATGGCCCTGTGTGAGAAAGTGTTTGCCCCCCTGTTAAAACATAATTGTGCTTTATCACACCTGAGTTCAATATCTCTAGCCACATTCAGGCCTGATTACTGCCACACCTGTCTGCAATCAAGAAATCACTTAAATAGGATCTTCCTGACAAAGTGAAGTAAACCAAAAGCTCCTCAAAAGCTAGACATCATGCCAAGATACAAAGAAACAAATGAGAAAGCACTATCAGTCTGGAAAAGGTTATAAAGCCATTTCTAAAGCTTTGGCACTCCAGCGAACCACAGTGAGCGCCATTATCCACAAATGACCAAAACATGGAACAGTGGAGAACCTTCCCAAGAGTGCCCGACCAACCAAAATTACCCCAAGAGCACAGCGACAACTCATCCAAGAGTTCATCCAACTCACAAAAGATCCCACAACAACATCCAAAGAATTGCAAGCCTCACTTGCCTCAGTTAACGTCATTGTTTATGACTCCACCATAAGAAAGAGACTGGGGGCAAAAATGGTCTGCATGCCAGAGTTCCAAGACAAAAACCGCTGCTGAGCAAAAAGAACATAAAGACTTGTGTGAGTTTTACCAGAAAACATTTTGATGACTTTTGGTAAAATACACAAGACAAAAGTTGAACTTTGTGGAAGGTGTGTGCCGCATTACATCTGGCGTAAAAGTAACACCGCATTTCAGAGAAAGAACATCATACCAACAGTAAAATATGGTGGTGGTAGTCTTGGGTTGTTTTGCTGCTTCAGGACCTGGAAGACTTGCTGTGATAAATGGGACCATGAATTCTGCTGTCTACCAAAAAATCCTGAAGGAGAATGTCCGGCCATCTGTTCGTGACCTCAAGCTGAAGCGAACTTGGGTTCTGCAGCAGGACAATGATCCAAAACACACCAGCAAGTCCACCTCTGAAAGACTGAAGAAAAACAAAATGAAGACTTTGGAGTGGCCTAGTCAAAGTCCTGACCTGAAGCCTATTGAGATGCTGTGGCATGACCTTTAAAAGGTAGTTCATACTAAAAAAAACTCTCCAATGTGGCTGAATTACAACAACAACAATTCTGCAAAGTTTCGGGGACCAAAATTCCTCCACAGCGCTGTTACACTCATTGCAAGTTATCGGAAACGTTTGATTGCAGTAGTTACTGCTAAGGGTGGCCCAACCAATTATTAGGTTAAGGGGGCAAACACTTTCTCACACGGGGCCATGTAGTTTTGGATTTTCTTTTTCCTTAATAATAAAATTCTTCATTTAAAAACTGTTTTGTGTTTACTCATGTTATCTTTGACTAACATTTAAATTAGCTTGATAATATGAAACATTCAAGTGTGGCAAACAAGCAAAAAAATTGGAAATCAGGATGAGGGCCAACACTTTTTCACACCACTGTATTTGTGTATATCATCATCCTCATCCTCATGTTCGAACCGCATATCTGGGACCGGTTCGTGGGGGCAGCAGTCTAAGCAGGGAAGCCCAGACATTTCTCTCCACAGACACTTTCTCCAGCTCAATCAGGGGAACACCGAGGCATTCCAAGGCCAGAGACATAGTCCCTACAGAGAGTTCTAGATCTTTCTCTGGGTGTCCTCTCGGCAAGACATGAAACACCTCTCCTGGGATGCGTCCGGGAAGCATTCTGGACAGATGCCCAAACCACCTCAGCTGACTTCTCTCAGTGCAGAGGAGCCTACTTTGAGCTCTTCCCGGGTGACTCTATCTAAGGGAGCGCCAGGCCACACTGCAGAGGAAACTCATTTTGGCATGTGATTGTATTGTATATAGTAATTCAATTTAAATGATTGTAATACGTTTTTAAGTTATATTTACAAATAGAATTATGCAAGTTAATGAAAACATTTATTGTAACGTGTCTTAATCGAAAATTTCAGGTTTTCACCTTCACTGTAATTTTTACAGCAGACTAAATTCCCATTTTGTTTGTCACATACATGATTATACAGAGTACAGCAATTAGGGAAATGCACAGGGTCAGTAATGCTAAGGCAGGAAGGGTTAAAGACCTAACAGTTTGTTGAAGGTAGTGGGGATTGAACCCAAGTCTTTCTTGACGGTAGTATGGTTTGAATCCAGGTGTTCCTTGATGGTGGTGGTGATTGAAGCCAGGTCTTCTTTGACGGTGGTGGGGATTGAACCCAGGTCTTCTTTGACGGTGCTGGGGATTGAACCAGGTCTTCCTTGTCTCCTGATCAAGAAGTCCTAAGTGCCTTCACCACTGCCTTTGTTACAATGCGGAGAACTGTTTTGCAAATTTATATTGCTAACAATTATGGTAGCGTGATAAATTATTTCTGTAAATACCATTTTATATAAATCAAGAAAACCTATTTTAAAAATTTATAGTAAGAAAGAAACGTTGCCAGTGAATTAAATGAGGCACATAAGTGGATTGTTTGCTTTGCCATATACAGACCTGACTAATTATACAACTACAGGCTAATTGAAAAATCGGTAGCATAGTGGTTAGCATGGTCGCCTCACAATGGTTCCGGGCTTGATTGTTTGCATGTTCTCCCCATGCTTGCGTGGGTTTCTTCTGACAGTTCAAAAACAGGCACATTAGGTCGATTGGTGATTGTAAATTGCCCATAGGAGTGAGTGTGTGCGTGTGTGCTTGTTCATCTACGTGTGGCCCAGTAATGGACTGGCAACCTGTCTAGGGTGTATCCTTGCCCTATGTGAGCTGGGATATGCTCCAGCAAATCTCTGTGACCCTGAATAAAGTAATAAGCAGGTAAGATGATGAATGAATGAATAAATGTATGAAAAATTGGTGAATTATGAATTAATATAAATCATATAATTGTCAACTAAACCTCTTCTAATGGAGATTGTCTCCAGTATGTAAAGCTAAATCTCTAGCCGAAACTGTAAAGTTGTGTTTTTCATCTTCTGCTTATAGTCTTCATCAAACTGTTCATTCTGTGCCACAGTGAAGTGATTTTTCCAGTCCCCGACTTTACCTGAAAAAGTGTTGAGAAATGTGCAACCATTAGGGAAGCTAAATCTTTTAAAGCTGATCTTTTCTTTATTTTATTTGGTAAATAAGATAAGTAAATTTAAAATGTACCTTTCCGCAGGAATTGTGAGACACTGAAGTCTAGCGATGGATCATCTCTTTGGTTTGTCAAAGGGTTCTCCTTCATGACATCAAACTGAACCCGTGTGACAATTTCCCTCCTCTCTTCTGCTGATGTGGATAAACCGAGAAAAGAGCCAAGGGTTTCCAGCTCCCGTCCGGTGTCCTTAGGAACCAGTACAACATTCATTCGTTTTATTTTGCCAATAACACGTTCTCAATATGCAAACCTGAGCTATACAACAGCAATTAGCAGTAGAACAACAGCAACAAAATCAAAACAAAAACCTGCACAAACAATATCAAATTAAAATGTTGCCTTTTACCCTTTTGTTGAAATATTCAATAAAAGGTTGTCAAATAATATTAAAAAGACCTTCTTTTTGTCTCAATGAGTGTCCCTTTAAACCTGTATGTGAGTTAGTGGATTATTTACTCTTCCAATATCACAGAATTAAACACCTGGCCAATAATGTAACACAACATAAAACATTCCTTTGTTTCAAGTTTAGACATAATGTATCATCAGGTACCCCAAACAGTGTTAACACAGGATCCATAGGAAGCTGTATCCCAAGCACTAGTGACAGAGTTTTAAATATCTCTGTCCAGTAGAGGGGGATTTTGGGGTAGAGGTATGCACTCCAGGGTATCTATTGAATACCTTTTCTTTCGAGAAATGTAGTCGATGTAGAATTCTAAACTGAATAAGCCTATGTCTACTACAAACTGAGGAGGAGTGAACCCAACAATGAGCATTCTCCTGTCACGTGATGAGCGTCTCTGGCGAGCTGCCGGAGTCTCACCCCGGTGGAGGCTGCTGTCTTTCTGGCCCACCCTGAGATGTGCCTTGGGGGCCAGTTGGTGGGGCCAGCTTTGACTGAGGGGAGTCCGCCTGGCCCGGAGGTTGTCAGGGACCGTCCGCCTGGCCCGGAGGTGGTCGGGGAGCGTCATTCTGCTCCTGAGGAGGCCTGGAGGCCTTGATCTGCTCCTGTGGAGGCCAGGGGAGTGTCCACCAGACTCGGAGGTGGTCGGGGAGCGTCCGCCTCGCCCGGAGGTGGTCGGGGAGCGTGCACCTGGCCCGTAGGTAGTTGTGGAGAGTCTGTCGGGCTCGGATGTGGCCGGGGAGCATCCGCCTGGAACGGAGGTGAGCGTCATTCTGCTCCTGAGGAGGCCAGGAGGTCTTGCTCTGTTCCTGTGGAGGCTAGGAAGCCTCATTCTGTTCCTGTGGAGGCTAGGAAGCCTCATTCTGTTCCTATGGAGGCCTGGAAGCCTAATTCTTTTCCTGTGGAGGCCTGGAAGCCCTGCCCTGATCCGGCTCTGCATGGATTTTGGATTGTTTATGGACCTGGACCCCCTCTGCCTTGCCTCTATACCTTGGTTTTTCCTTTATTTTTCTGTTCTCTCCAGTGTGTTATGTTTAGATTAAGTTATATTAGTCCAGTTTAGAGCCTAAGCCCTCAGGGTTTTGTTCTTCTTGTGTTTAGGTGATGGTTTTATGGTCCTGTCTCTTGCGCTTGTCTTGTCTCTTGCTCTTTCTTGGTCTTTGCTCTGCCCTCGTTCTCAGTCCTCACTCTGCCCTTGTACTGCCCTCGTGCTCTATCCTCGCTCTGCCCTCGTTCTCGGTCCTTGCTCTGCCCTCATTCTGCCCTTGTTTTCGGTCCTTGCTCTGCCCTCGTCTTGTTCTCTGCTCTCGCTCTGCTCTTGTCTCATTCTCTGCCCTCACTCTGCTCTCATCTCGTTCTCTGCCCTCGCTCTCGTCTTGTTCTTTGCCCTTGTCTCGACTCGTTCTTGGTCCTCACTCTGCCCTTGTTCTGCCCTCGTCTTGTTCTCTGCCCTTGTCTTGTCTTGTTCTTGGTCCTTGCTCTGTCCTCATTCTGCACTCGTTCTCGGTCCTCACTCTGCCCTAGTCTTGTTCGTTGCCGTCTCTACCGTCTCGTTCTTGGTCTCAGCCCTTGCTCTGCCCTCTTCTCTTTCTCTGCCCTCACCTCATCTCGTTCTCGGTCCTCTCTCTGCCTTTGTCTTGTTTGCTGCCCTCGTTTTGTCTTGTTCTCGGTCCTCGCTCTGCCTTCGTTCTCGGTCCTCGCTCTGCTTTTGTTCTGCCCTCATTTAGTCTTGTTTTCAGTCCTTGCTCTGCCCTCATTCTGCCCTTGTTCTCGGTCCTCGCTCTGCTTTCATCTTGTTCTCTGCTCTTGCTCTGCCTTTGTCTCGTTCTCTGCATTCTCTCTGCTCTCATCTCAAGAGCCCTTGCTCTGCTCTCGTCTCGTTCTTTGCCCTCGTCTCGTTCTCGGTTCTCACTCTGCCCTTGTTCTGCCCTTGTCTCATTCTCTGCCCTTGTCTCATCTCGTTCTCGGTCCTTGCTCTGCCCTTGTACTGGCCTCGTTCTCGGTCCTTGCTCTGCTCTCATCTCATTCTCTGCCCTCGCTCTGCTGTCGTCTCGTTCTTGGTCTTTGCTCTGCCCTCATCCTTATTCTGGTCTCATTGTCCTCGTTCTCTGGTCTCGCCTTCTCATTCCGGTTTTCGTTCCCTGGCCTTGTTCTGGTTCTTGTTCCCTGGTTTCAATCTGGTTCTCGTTCCTTGGTCTCATTCTGGTTCTCGTTCCCTGGTCTTGCCCTCTCGTTCTCGTTTTCACGTTCTGGTTCTGTGGTCTCACCGTCTCGTTCTGGTTCTCGTTCTCTGGTCTCGCCCTCTTTTTTATCTTGGTGTTCCCCCTAGGAGGGTAGGGTACTGTCATGCCCTCCTTGTTGATGAGCTCTCCTGTTGGTGCTGAGCGTGCACTCAGCTGAGTCTTGTTGCCGTCTGCTGATTGTGCCATGTAAGTCATGTAAGTTTTGATCTCGTCTTGTCTAGTCTTGTTCTTGGACATTTAAATAACATCTCATTTTGTCTAGTTTGGTTCTTGGAAATTTAAATATTGATCTTGTGTTTTCTTTTTGTTTTTGATTTTTTCCTGTAAATGGTTAAAATGGTACTGTTTTACACCGCCAATCCTGCGTTTGGGTGCGCTCCTTATTTCCAATCCAAGTCCCCCCTCCCGTTCTAACACTTTCCATTCATCTACTGTAAAATCTGTTGATAAGTCATTATTCCACGCTACCCTCAAATGGTCCAAAGTGAAAGTACAATCAATCTGTGAATGGCTGTGGTAAATTTTGGAGATAGACCCTTTCAAGTGGCTCTTGATGAAAAATTTTATCCATAGCATTTTCTTGTGGTTGTCTGGATAAAGAAGGAAAGAGCAAACTCACAAGGTCACAGATTTGTAAATATTAAAAAAAATCTTTATTATCTATATTCAATTTAAGTTTTAATTGGTCGAATATAGAAAAAAATCTTGTTGGTAAACAAATTTGCAAATGAATGAACACCCTTGGTGTCCCATAATTTAAATGGGATTTATGAAAGAACTTTTGGGCTTGATTAATCAATGGTGTCTGTATCAAATAGCAGTTCCATTTGAGGTGTCTTCTAATCAGAGAATAATCTCCTAATCTGAGTGTGAGAGGGTTCTTGCATTTGAATTTGGAGAGATTGCAATTAAAGAAATAAAGTGATTTTAAAGTGTTTGGGTCAAAGGCTCGACTTTCCATCTGTTCCCAGTCAGGTTGGTGCATACCATCACAAAGAGAAACATTGCATATTACAGGACCAGTAATACAACCGAAAGCTTGGCAATCCCATACCCCCTGTAGATTTAGGTCTTTATAAAAAGCCTCTTATTCTTGGATTTTTTTTCTATTTCAGATGAATGATAAAATGAGAATCTATTTTTGAAAAAAAAATAATAATAATAAAAAATTGGGTAATATAATTGGAATAGAGTGAAAAAGAAAAAATATTTGGGACATTCAGCATGATTATATTTATGTGACCATCCAGTGTGAAGAGGAGAGTGAGATCTCCTGTGTAATATTTATCCCAAGGTATCGAAAATCATTTGAGATGCTGAAGGGAAAAGTGGATAGTGTCTGAATTTTCTCAATTTTTAAAACCAGTTGTAAAATAGTATACTTTTAGGCATATTAATTTTGTACCCAGACACCTTAGCAAACTCCAACAATATGGAGATTAGCAAATCTAAGATGTATAAAACTAACGCCGCGGTGACTGCAGAGAATAGAGCCGGATCCCTGATGCAGTGAAGAGGTGAAGGTTTATTTACAAATAGTGGTACACTATTTTGTATTTTATTTACAAAAAATGGGACCTCAGTAGGGGACTCGAGGGGGACTCAGGAGGGACTGTGAGGGCCTCAGGAGGGACAGAGAGGGAATCCGAAGGAACAGGCGAAGACGAAAGTTCAAAGGCAGGTGAAGACGAGGGCTCGAAAGGTCCCGAAAAGACCTCCGAAATCCAATGCATAAAGTGCTCAATGTCCACAGGTTGCCGCCAGTATAAATCCCATACAGCAGCTAGTGCTAGTAATGCCTCGTCGCACAACAACAATATGAAAAAATCACACTTCGCTTTTACCTATGGAAACTGACGAGCGTGTGTGAAATAACGGTGACACTGAGTAATAAAAGTGAATTTGCCGTTGAATTTCATAGGTGGGGCGAGATGCTTACCCGCAGGTGTCAGCACTAGCTCTCAGGCTAAGAGGTTAGCATGTCCAGTAAGCGATTGCACCGCCTGTGTAACGACTCAGCAGACACATGAGGAGAAGAATCCATATTTTGCCGAGATCAGGTAAAAGTTTATTGGGAATAGGGAAAGGAAGGCAGACAAATCCAAAAACGAGTTCCAAAAAGAGTAGTCGAAAAGCTTAGCAAAAAGGTCAAGTTCCAGAGTAATCCAATCAAAAAGTTCACAGTATGCTTGGTATGACCTAGGGCAACAATACTTCGCAATGTCCTCTGAGAGCCACCTGCTTAAATAGGTGGGCCACGCCCTGAAGTCCACTCCCTGATGAAACAGTCTGCTAAAACTCAGGTGAGGGCGCCCTCTGCAGGCGGTCCTCCGAAATTCCAGTCCTTACAGCCTGTGTGTGTAGCCGGGTAGCGGTAACTAGCAGCTTCATCTCTGTAGCATTAAATGCTAGCGCTAGCTTGGCTAGGCGTGCCGACAAAAACTCTGGGCTGAACGGTTTCAAAAAAAGGGTCCTTCAACCAATTACTTCCCGCTGGATCCGTGGTAGGTGGGTGATTCTGTAACGCCGCGGTGACTGCAGAGAATAGAGCCGGATCCATGATGCAGTGAAGAGGTGAAGGTTTATTTACAAATAGTGGTGACGTGATATATACAGTGCTCGAACGTAAACAAAACACGAAGACACGCAGATGAGACAAGAATATATACAAAACATAGAACGCGATCATAAGCCAACCTTTTCAAAAACACGAGATTATATTCAAGACTGACACAAACTCCGTACTTTGCTACAATCACACACCGGTATGCGCATCGCCTTAAATATTACCACCTAGTTGCCATGACGACGACGCTAAACATGTGGGTGGCGCTTCGTCTGCTGACGCTGCATGGGGGGGGCGGAGCCTCGTCTGCTGACGCTGCGCGAGGAGCGGAGCTCGGCCAGCCACCTTACAAAAACCAGATCATCTGCACACAGAGACACTGTGCTCTATATCTTCTCTTGAAATTCCTCTATAACCTACTGCAGAGCGTAACGATATGGCGAGAGGTTCTATAGCTAGAACGAATAAGACAGGTGACAAGGGGCACCCCTGCCTTGTTGAACGATGAAGAAAGAAAAGACTGGAGTTGATGTTCTTTGTCTGCACTGACGCTTTGTGTCTAGCGTAAAGCAATTTGATCAATAAATGGGGCCAAATCCAAACTTTGACAGGGCTGAGAAGAGAAAATCCCACTCGAACCGGTCAAAGGCCTTCTCAGCATCCAATGAGAGCACCAACTCCGACACCCGACTATTGGGTATAGATTATATTAAAAAGCTGTCTAATATTAAAAATAGTTAATGTATAGTAATAAAAATAGTAATATTTTGTTATCGACATTCAAAAGACTTATAGGTCTATAAGATCCTGGCTCTTTCAGGTCTTTGACTTTTATGTATTAAGGAGATACTTGCATTGTATAAACAGGGTGGGAGACATCAGTCTGTTAAAGATTCCTTAATGACTTGCAGTGGTGCGAGCTGTTCATTAAACGCCTGCACTGTACCCATTCGGGCCAGGGTACTTTGAACCTTGCATACTTTTTTTTTTATTTTTTCAATTGAAACAGGCTGCTCAAACACAATTTCTAGATTAATGTGGATATATTAATATTCTCAAAAAAAAAAGGGTTTTGTGTCATGTTTACAATAAAATGATTTTAAAGTATTGTTAATTAAACTTGGATCTGTAGTGATATGTCCAGTTTCCATTTGTATTTCAGTAACTAATCGTGATGCTGTATCTTCTTTAATTTGTTGCGGCAGCAATCTACTTATGTTTTAGTCCTGTCAATAATTTTGTGGTGTCTGTTATATTAACTAAATTTAGCTCAGTTTGAAGAGCTAGTTTTTAGAGATCTGCTGTAGGAGAGATGGCATATACCTCCACAATTTCTTGGGTTAATCTGATTCTTTTTCTGTTTATTCTTAAGGCAACTCAGTAGAATGATTTGACCTCTCATGTAAGATTTGAATGTCTCCCAAAGTGTGGATTTTGTGGTTTCAGGTCTTTTCATTCATTCATTCATTCATTCATTCATTCATTCATTCATTCATTCATTCATTCATTCATTCATTCATTCATCTACTTACCCACTTATTCCCTAATTCGGGGTCACAGGGGTATACCAGCTCACAAAGGATGCGAGGCGGGGGTACATCCTGGATAGGTCACCAGTCCATCGCAGGGCAACACATAGACAAACAACCACATGCACATTCACTCCTATGGGCACTTTAGACTCACCAATCGACCTAATCTGCATGTTGATGATGGGAGGAATCCAGAGTACTCGGAGTAAACCCATGCAAGCGCGAGGAGAACATGCAAACTCCGCACAAAAAAGATCCTCAGCCCGAGGGACCTTATATATTGTTGTGAGGCGACCGTGCTATCCACTACGCCACCTTGCCGCCCGTCTATCATTCATTTCAAGAAAAAATCTGATTTGTTTTTTAATTTCCTCTACTATTTTTTTATCTGACAAAAGGCTGTTATTAAAATTTTATTTTCTGATTATGGGTTTGTGTCCCATCAAAATATGAAGTGAGACAGGACTGTGATCCGATAAAACAATTGCTTCATATTCACAATGTTTAAGTTTTGATAAATATGAATAGTCAACCAAAAAAATATAACTAAGAGTGATGGACAGAAGAGTTGGGAGATAAAACTCAAAATGGGTCATATAATTTATATTTACTCAAATGTATGAATGGCTTTAGTAGATTTAGACATTGCAGTTGATTTGTGCAATGATGTATCAGCGATGGGATCTAAGACGGCATTAAAATCCCCTGAAATGATCAGTTTATGAGAGTCCATGTTAGGAAGAGATGAAAACAATTATTAATAAAATTCTCATCATCAGTGTTTGGTGCATAAGCATTAGCTAAGATAACTAGTTCATTATGTAATTTCCCTGTAACTATTATATATCATCCAGTTGGGTCTGACACTGGATGTGAGGCAACAAATGGAATAGGTTTGCATTATGGCTATGCATCTACTTTTAGGAGATGAATTAGTGTGATATATCTTTCCTATCCATTTTGCACGCAATCTTCTATGGTCTTGATCTTTAAGGTGAGTTTCCTTCAGGAACCATATGTCTGCTAACAGTTTTCTAGGGTGAGCTAAAATATTTTTGTTTTACAGCCCTAGTGAGTCCTTTGCAATCCTCCATTCTCATTATTTGACATGATCATATTCAAAAACAAAACAATTGACTGGTTTCAAAGTTTTTGTAATAAAAAATGAACAGGTGGACATACAAGCAAACCAAAAACCCGAACAATAACTTATGTTCCCTCTTTAAACTCTCTGAACTATAAGAGGGCAATTATATAAATAAAAAACTTTTGTATCTTCCAATTCCAAGAGGAATGTGAACATTCATTCATTTTCTAACCTATTTATTCCTTAATTTGAGGTCACAGCGGTCTGCTAGAGCAGATCCTAGTGCACATAGGATTAAAGGCAGGGGTACACCCTGGACAGGTTGCCAGTCCATCACAGAGCACCACATACTTAATCCTACAGGCAATTTTGGATCAATCAATCTAATGTACATGTTTTTAGACTGTGGTAGAAAACCGAAGAACAACCCACACAAGCGTGGGAAGAACAAGGAACCCTTCACAGAAAGAACCCTTGCCCGGGAATCGAACCCAGGACCTTTTTGTTGTGAGGCTTCTGTGCTAACTACCACGCCACCACTAATAATATATGTAATAAAAAAAGGGTATAAATTGTGTAGTGTTATTCAGCACTGCTGAAGAAAGCATTTAAGATCTCACCTCCACCAGATCCTCATAGAACATATAATGCATTTTGGAATACGTCTGTTTCTTTTCCCACCAACCACACACATGATCATACCAGGAGCCAAACACCACTGTAATAGAGGGAATAGAGAGACGATTACACTGTATTGGAACAAGATTTATTGTTCTACAAAGAAAACAAACAATTTTATTTTTTTTTAATGGCAGCAGATCTTCAGTTCATGATCATTTCTTCACTTACTTTTTCCATCTTTAAATCTTTGTAAGAAACTATTCCAGTTTCCTGGCTCGGGTTGCATCTTCTCCATGCGGTTAAAATGGAAATAGGAAACTGCATTGTCCTTAGCATTGCGTGCAACGTAAACAATCTAGAAATGGACGAAAAAAAAAAGAAACAATAAGAAAGAACGATTAAAAATCCCAATTAGAAGTAAGAACTGACATTAACCTAAACTTTGGGTCAGTTTAGATGACTGAGTCACAAGGATCTGCTAAATATTATTTTAGCTCTCTGAAGGGTGAAAGGCATGAGGGGTAGACCCTGTACTGGTTACCAGGTCCATTAAAGGGGCACACACGCGCTTACTCCTATGGGCAATTTCGAATCACTAATCAATCCAACGTTTGGACTGTGAGAGGAAACCCGGAGTAAACTTACACATCGGAGTAAAACCCAGGCCTTCTTGCTCTGAAGCAAGAGTGTTAATTAAATACTGTATATTATAATAAAGAGTATAAAGAGTGCATAAAGAGTACCCTGCAGTTCTGTTCCCAGAAGGACTGGGGTAGAAACTGGACAGGCAGATGAGTTTTAATGATGCGAGGAGAAGTAGACAGTGCATCAGCGACGTCTGTTCCTGTGGGAGATAAAACAAATACTTCTGCCATTGCTCCAGATGCTTGAATAATAGATCACTGGTTTATATTAACGAGCCGGTAATAATATTCTATTACTTGTATTATATCAGCTCAGAGTGGCGCGGTGGCGTAGTGGATAGCATGGTCGCCTCACAACAAGAAGGACCCGGGTTTGAATCCCGGGCCGGGATCTTTGTGCGGACTTTGCATGTTCTTCCCATGCTTGCATTACCTCCGGGTACTTTAGTTTCTTCCCACAGTCCAAAAACATGTTGATTGGTGATTCTAAATTGTCCATAGGAGTGAATGTGTTTGAGTGGTTGTTTATCTATTTGTGGCCCTGAGATGGACTGGCAACCCGTCCAGGGTGTACCCCCGCCTTTCACCCTATGTGTGCTGGGATAGGCGCAGCAGAACCCCGTAACCCTGAATTCGGGAATAAGCGGGCAAGATGATAAATGAATGAGTATCAGCTCACTTGCAAGGCTTTGTCTGGTGGTCGAACCCGATCAGCTACCATTTGTCAAGAAAATTTCTTAATTATTGGGTCCACATTCTCCTTAATTAATTTATTAAACAACAGCTAATAACCAGACCGTGCAACACTCCAGCGGACCCCCAAGAGACCCCCCATGCCTGAATTAAGGAAAAATGTGGTTAGAAAATGAATGAATATCTACTTTAAAGATATAAATGTTCTAATAGTGTTCTAACACCGTGTAATATTAATTAATTATTCTATAATTCCAGCTCACAGGGATCTCCTGGTGTCTGTCCCAGCTAACTCTGAAGGGTGTAAAACAGACTGTACAGATTGTCAGGACACACATACTCACCAATCAACGTTTTAAACATGCTTTTGGAATGTGGGAACATACAGATAGACACCTGTCTATTTTTAACTACCACTACACACCCAGTCACCCTGTTCCTGTTCAAGGTATTGAGAAAAGCTTGTGACATTAATGAAGCCCCAGAGAAACCGTGTCGATGTCCTGGATGAGATGTTCTGACCTGTAGGATAGGTTGGGCAGATTAACTCCAGGAATGGAACTCTGCTATTTAGAGGGACAGACTTTTCCCGCTCAGGACATGTCTGATGAAAATGTAGTAGGTCAATAATGTAACACATCCAAGTGGTGCCTGAAAAATACATCGAACTATAAAGTAAAACTATTAATATATAAAAAATAAAAATAATTTTTTTTTTTAAAAAGATGAAATGAACCAGTCGTACCATGAGCATAAGTTACCTGCTTTGGGGTAAGTGGCAACAACAATATCGTCTGGTTTCGCTTTAAAGTTTTGGACTTTGTCCCAGTTGTCTGTGAAATAATTTGTCATGGACACGCCCTGGAAATCGAAAAGCTCTGGGCGTGACAAATCCATCTGCGCTATAGAAAGTTAGTGGCATGGACAGGGCTAAAGTCCTTACCCAGGAATAAACACTGGATTAGTTTATATTTAAAAAGAACATCGCTGATATTCGTCATGTTTATTGTTTTACAGTAAATCAGAAATTGACTCCATGTTTAAACTGATATCCTGTGACATCAGAGTTTGCTGCTGAACTGCTGAGGGATTTTAACCTGTTTACCATTTAAACATCCAGAAATTAAACAGATGACTGTATGTATGTCACCTAAAATATTAGCATTTAACATATACTAGAAAATATCACTAATTAAAATGATTATTAAGTATTAAAACATTTTGACTTACAGTTTAAAACAGTGTCACAACAGGAACCTTCTTCCTTCTTACTAAAAGTTGTTTAGTCTCCACCCTCTGCTGTCCTACTTTCACCCGGTTAATGTGTTTCATGGCTTCCCTTCTTCCTCATATAACTGAGAAAACAGGACACTGGATACTGCATCAAAGAATAATTTAATCATGACAACAAAAGAACTTTTCTAGCGTTACATTAGAATCAGCCATTTTCCCCCTCAGGATCAAAATAAACTCACTTTGTAGCTGTTTGATGGAGGATTACACATAACAACAGACAATACAAACGCACAAACCCACATTACAGCTCATTCATTCATTTTCTTACCCACTTATTCCCTAATTTGAGGTCACGGGGGTCTGCTGGCGCCTATCCCAGCACACATAGGGCGAGAGGCAGAGGTACACCCTGGACGCGTCGCCAGTCCATCTCCACACACACACACACACACACACACAAACACACACACACACACACACACACACACACACACACACACACACACACA
>JAOTRA010059840.1:3583-16362 GCA_026260255.1 Pseudolaguvia tuberculata | reverse complement strand
CACATACACACACATACACACACATACACACACATACACACACATACACACACATACACACACACACACACACACACTAGATGTGTCATATTTCATACTGCTGACAATGCAGGCACACATTTTGCTAGTGTCTTGCCCCTAGCACCTTAGTAGTACACATTTTGTATTTTATTATATTTATATTAAGGCTGAATTTGCAATAGTATTATTATAGGATGAGTAATGTTGTTTTGAATTTTCAGTCCCATTATGAGAGCGAGTTGGGTATTATTTAAACTAGCCTCACAAGATACACATTGCCATCAACCTTTGCCTGTTTTTTGGGGGGATTTCAGGTTTTACCTATTGTTTTGGATTTGTTTTCCTTTGCTTAACTGTTACTGACCATTGCCTGCTTGTCATTCATTCACTCATCTTCTAACCCAGTTATTCCTTAATCCGTCATCACGGTGGTCTGCCGGATCCTATCCAAGCATACATAGGGTAAAAGGCAAGGGTACACCCTGGACAGGTCATCATACCATAAAGCAGAATACTTCACCCCAATAGAATCCAGCGGAGTTGGCTTGTTTATAAGTGACTGGCTTACCACGCCAAGGTCTGCAACTCATGCAGTTTCAGAAGCATGCTACAACCATGCATACGTGCAGTTACATTTGACAAGACACCAGAGCAGTACAGGTTTTCTGTGACAATGCTGGAGTCATTTGGCTAAATTTAAGTGCCTTTTTTAATATCCATACGTGGCAGAAAGGAGCTCGAGTTGATGTCAGTGGTCTAGGATTTAAACCCACAAATCTTTGAATCTCTGGGTGGTCTTTAAATATCTGTCGAGGGTCCTCAACATATCCAGCCAACTACTTCATTTATGTCAAGGTGATTATAAAACTCATTTTTGTATGATTGCTTCACAGATGGTCTGGAATGAGGTGACTTTAAAAAGGACGGATTAAGTAAGAAAAAGTGGAACTGATGTGTGTAACAACACAGAGACTTTTTCTCATTATGTGACTATATCTGTGAGCTTAGGTAATCTGTTCTCCATTTATTTACCGTTTACCCTACGCAAAGCTGTTGCAATTTTTACTTATTTTCTAAAATTAAATTGTAAAAAAAAAAAAAAAAAACTTAAAAACTGACAATGGGGATGCATTAATCTCAATGAAGTTTAAATTGTCAAAAAAACAACAACTTGGTACTCACGCATGCAAAGCTCCACTTTGAATTACAGCAGTTGATGGAAGAGCCATCGGTCATGGGATTGCACAACACACTGTTCCTTATTCTCTGCAGTTGGGGTCAGTCACCATAAGAACATTTTATTTTATGTTATCCTCTCACCCAAGAACCCCCTGATTTCCATGGTTACAGCAACACAATTCAACCATTACATGGTCTATTAACTCACTGGTCTGATTACTTAGGTTAGGTTAACGCTAACAGAAAATATTAGAACTGGTGTTCTAACTCACAATCTTTGTCATTGCTATTCTCATTTACTCACGCCCTTTCTCACATAAGACATAAAGCAGAGAAATGTGACTTACATCATAAACAGGTCATGTTTCTAGGATATCACACCAGTGCACAGAGTGTTTTTATAGCTAAAAGTAAGGTGGAAGCTAATACTAACTGGCCACCTCCTGAAGCAATCAAGGAGCTACAACGTTTCCAAGATTACAAGCTTCTATTGATGTTTCATTCAAAACTAGAGTTAAACTGCAAAACGTTTTTCCTCAAGGGCAAGCCGTCCAAGTTGGCCTGGGATGAGACTGCTTCCAATGCTTTTTGCTTGCTCAAAGCTAAGTTCATGTCTGCTCCCATACTGGTCCAGTTTGATGCCTCCAATTGTAGTGTGGGGGCTGTTTTGTCACAGGTTCTCCCCCTAAGTTACACCTCTGCACTTTTTCGTAACCTCACTCCTGCAGACAAATTATGATGTGGTGTGAACTCCTAGAAAACACATTGGTTTTCTACGAGGGATTGGAAGAATGTAATAGACTGTTAAATTATGTGCAGTCTGTGAGCAGTACAAAACTCCACGGCACTTACTTGACAGCCATTATCCATTCACTCAGACACTCTGGTACCACATCTCTATTAACTTGGTCACTGACCTACCTTGCAACTATGGATTTACCACAGTTATTGGTCTGTTAATTGATTCTCCCAGGCCACCTAATACTCTAAAAAGACTCGCCTGCAGCCATGGAGGCAGTCACAACATTAGTCAACCATGCATTCAGGAACTTTTGGCAACCCTAAAGACCATGTATCTGACCGTGGGTCCCACAGTTCATGTCCAAGCTTGACTTCTGGTATCTGGATAAGCAGGTAAAAAGACAGAATGAAGAACTGGGACAGTATTTGAGATCAAATTGGGCCAGAATTGCAGAATCGCCTGATTTTTTCTCCCAGGCAGAATATGTGCAACTCTATCATCCACAGCTCTATGGGTCTCAGCCGAATTCAGTGTGTTCTGGAGCATCAACCACTTTCTTGGTTGTGTGAGCCGCCGATTGTGCCAGCAGTAGATGATTGGATAAGGTGGAGTGATCAGGTTTGGGAATTGGCTCACGATATGCTGCAGAGAGCACCAAAGAAATTAATACATCGGATGACCCCATCCCAATTACAAACCTAGTAAACTTGTCTGGCTATCTACTAAGGATTTATGCCTTCGCCTTCTTAGAAAGAAAACTAAATCATTCACCTAGTCACCCATCATCAACTGCCTGTCTCACATTTACCCTTCCTTCCACACCTTTCTCCTCAAACCATTCTATCTAGATCCCAACAGTGAATCACCTAATGTCACACCTCCAGCACAGATAGAGGTCGATACGGCCCTGCATACCAGGTTCACCAGACATTAGACTCCATGGTTCATAAATCTTGGCTGACCTCTTGCCTCCATATCAACCTTTGGATTTGTTTGCCTTTCTTTGATTACCTTTTACCGGCCATTACCTGCTTGTTAACTACAATTAAGAACTTTTATTTATTATTCAATAAAACCAATTACTGTGACATGGATGTTATGCCTGTGACCATTACTCCGCAAATGTTATATTATAGATTTCAGTTCAAATTATTTGTTTGTAAATCACAGAGCACAGTTTATTTAATTCACATCTATTGTATTTATTTATTGTGTTTGTCACACAGAAGGCAGCACTGTGGTTTATTGGATAGCACTGTTGCCATACAGCAAGAAGACTAGGGTTTGATTCCCAGGCAGTGTAATTTTTACTTTCTTCACCAAAGAGCAGACATCTCCAGTGCCATAGTGTAAAACTGTCAAAATCTCAATAGACAAACGCATCCCCAGCCCATCAAGCCCTATCAAAGTCAAGACGTAAAATCAGTTTAAATTTTAATTGAAATATATACCAATATTAGTGGTTAGAATAACAGTTTATTCAAGGTATACCTCATACTATAAATATCTGTAAGTATGTCTTTAACACATCTTGACAAGCAATGATTTTAACACAACTGCACAACAAACCATCCTTACTGTCATTAAACTTGATTAAAATTGCAACAAACAGTTACTAAGTTGCTGCACAGTGGCGTAGTGGTTAGCATGGACACATCACAACAAGAAGATCCAGAGTTCGATTTTCTGTGGGGACTGTGCATGTTCTCCCTGCACTTGCGTGGGTTTCCTCTGGGTACTCCACAAACATGTACATTAGGTTGAATGGTAATTCTAAATTGCCCATAGGAGTGAATGTGTGTGTGGGTGGTTGTTCGTCTATGTTTGCCCTGTATCTCGCCCTATGTGCGATAGGATAGGCTCCAGCAAACCCCTGTGACCCTGAATTAGGAAATAAGCAGGTAAGAAGATGAATGAATAAATGAGTTACTAAGTTCAGATATCCTCATGCAGATGGTTTGTTATAGTATAATCTTATTAAATCTTTGCATTCTTTTTCTAGTATGTTTTATACAATCGTTAGAAATGTATATTCCTTATTTAATACTACACAAAACAAAAATATGTGGTGGCATTTTGAGGGTTGGAACAGATTAAGGACATTTTAAGCATTTTTAATATGGAAAATTGATTTGATGTACAAGTAAATTGAGTTACGATCTCAGCCATAGAAACAATTCAATTTGTAGGTTGAGGTACCCCTGTATATTATTATTATATTTTCAAGATTATCTTCGTGTGTTTCTAGTACTTATAGCAAAATATACTCAAGTAAGTTTAAAAGTAATGATAGTTAATAGTTAGTCTTAATAGTTACTTGGGCAAGAGTAAAAAGTACCAGATGAAAAACTACAAGTCGCTATTTACTAGTTACATTTTATACTATTGAGAAGAAGCGAAACCATTTATTTCCAACTACTTGGCAAGTTTTCACATCCCTCTCCTCCAAATTCTCACTGTTCTGTTTCTATAGAGGGTTAAATTAAGCTAAGTCCATCTTAGTGATATAATGAACATAATGCACACGAACGTGTATGAGAAAAAATATTGGGACAGTGTGAAATGTGGTAAAAATTCACATAGATGTCAAATGATTATTAATAGTGTTCAAATAGCATCATACTGCAGGGTTTTTTTTCTGGTTAGAGCTGTAAGTCTTGTACACAATGATGTCACATTTTTATGATGTCATTCTGTTTCACCCAGCATGCAAAAGCATTATGAAACTTTTTTTCAATCTCCCTAAAATCTAGCCTGACTTGGGAAAAATTCATATGAATTTATTAGATGAAAAATCTCTTTACATAAAAAAAGTTAAAGTTTTTCAAAAGTTCACTAAAAAGTGTAAATATTAGCCATCTTACATATATTTTGATGTGATTCATTAATACCCACCTCAGCAAATAACATTTAAATAAACAAAAGAAATAATGTTTTAAAATGTCTATGAAGATTGGTTCTGTGTTATTCCATGTTAATGTAATCTTTATACAGTATACTACATATTGTATTATAACAGATTCAACACGTGTGCCCTGTTTTGTCCGCGCCATTGTTTTCACTTGTATCACTAACAAAAATGCATCAGTCGAGTAGCAGGCCTTGTCTTTCAAACACTGAGTCCTTTGAGACAGCAGACAATAGTTCAGATCCGCTGGACCTTACAAAGCACCTTTTGACTATGTTGGCTACCCGGGGATCCAATAACAGGAAAGAGGGGTTGGAGTCACGTTTCCTCTCTATATTGGACTGATTAGATCTAAAACTAATCTGACCATAAAAAGGGTGTTGCTCTTTTTATTCGGGTTTTAGGCATATTTTGTTTAATTATGTTTAGCTGAGACAATCAACGATTGATTGCCAGAAGTAAAAAAAAGAAAAATATCAAATTAGAGCCAAGTTGTTTTGTTGTTTAAGATCACAGATTATTTTTTCCTCTAGCTCTCTAATAGATATTACACATAATCTCTTTCTCTCTCTCTCTAATACGTCAAAGTCTGGAAATTTCCGCTATCTCAACTGCATTTATTCTCCCACCAGATAAATCACCAGGTTCCTGGAAAGCCAGGTTAAAATGTATTTATTTATTGGCATTATCAAAGTGATCAGGAAGAAGTGGAATTGCTGTGCACATGAAGGCAGGAGCTTATCAGGGAGTGGCAGGCAGTTGGGAGAGGAAGTAAAGAGCAAAGGAGAGGGAAAGCACAAATGGACACATTTCCTGGAGATATACAACCTCAGAGCTTTTAAACATGTAGACTTCACTCTGTTCTTCATTTTTGAATGAAAAAAAAAAAAAAGTATATACAATCTTGCTGGTTAATGTATGGAGGATTTTGCTTCTATGTCTAATTTTATTTCTGACCTCAACATTCTGCGTATATATCTTACTTCTGTGGTTCACTTTTACAAACAGTCAAACTTATTCTTTTCCAATTTACTACATTACAAAAGTGGAACAAGTAAAATGTTGGGTTTTGGGTTTGATTACACTCCCAGCCCTGTGCTCACAGATGTGCATGTTCTTCCTGTGCAGAAGTTTCCTGTCTGTTCTCTGTCCAAAGTGTTTCTCAGCCCTGGATAGTGTAGGAGAAAAGTTTTAGGAAGGAGATTTGGATAAATGCTGTTGATCATAAACAATCCCATCCGTGTGGCAGTGGTGATGCTATGGTCATTTTTACATCCTAACTACAATTAAGCTAAAAGAAAATGGAGTACAGTAAAACCTAAAATATCACCTAGGGTTGTTTAAGAAGAAATATGAATTGTATAACTGGAGGAATTATAGCTAGGAATTATTCCCGGAACAGAAGCAATAAATCTTTATATTTTCTAATTTTACACTTTGTATCACATGCAGTATTGTTCTACATATCTGAAGTATTTACTGTTGCCATGATACTACTGCCATGAACTGTTCAGTTGAATGTGACAAGTATCATTATGTTAGTTTATAACGGTGGGCAAAACATTTATTTTAATTCAATGGTTCCATTTAATTTAGATAAGAAACCTCTCTACACTTGTTCATTTTATCCTCGTCTCAAACTATCGTCTAAACACTGACGTCTGCACTGCTACTTTTTGTCTTGCACGTAATCCACATAATAAACACTGTGTCCACACAGATCAAGCCTTTGATCAGCGAGGGTAATTAGGGAAGTAATGGGGTGTGTTTGCATGGATGAGTGGAGTCTGTCAGCAATTCTATCTTTTATCTCGAGACATTCCTCTGAAATAAAGATGCACATCCTCAAAATTGATGGTGACATGCACAAAAATATATAACTACAGAAAGGAAATGAAATGTCTAAAGAAATTAAATGTTTTGTTTTTTCCTTGAAATATATAGTTAAATAATCTCATCTTATCTAAAAGCATTTAAATACCACTGGGAAAATGTTGAATGCCATCTTCAGAGTGAGCAGAATCTAAAACATAGATTGTGGCTTGTCTCCATATTTAGTATAGGAGTTAATCACTTTACAATAAAAAAAAAAAGAACCTAATCCTTACTATTTCTGCTGCAAAATACCTAAAATTACAATATAACAGACTAACTGCATAGTTACAGGAGCTTTGAATGGAATTAGAATACAAAAAAACTATCAGGCTAAGGTGGTAGCACAGTGGTTATGGTGTTGGACTGGATCAAGTTATACGACTGGACCCCTGGGCCAGTCCCTTAATATGCTACTTCTCACTTATATAAAAGAGATAAAGGGATAAGGGCATCTGCCGAATGCCATAAATGCGAATGTTAAAAAAAACCTTAACATGCAGGTTCTCTCATGCTGAATAGTCACATTTCAGCTATTTGCAGTGAAGTAAAGCTCTATTCATTCCATGTGTATGTTCACATCAGTAAATCCGACATGAATGTGACAAACTGAGATTAAAACCCACTTCAAAAAACTCCAACGGATATAGAAAAAGAAGGGTGGGGGGGGACCCAACCATCCAAAGTAGACACACACTGATGCACACCGTCTTTATAATATGCCCCCTCACTACTAGACACATGCTTCATCATCATACTTGGATTAAAATCCAAAAGCTAATTTACTTTGCCATGTGTGTAAGTTCCCTGAAGTAATCCTCACCAGCTTGATTAAGTAGACAAATCCGTAGTTCAGCCGAAAGCAAAAAAATAAATAAATAAAATGCCATAAATATGGCACATTTATTAACATTTTACAGATGAAGTATTTTACAAATTTAATATACAGTTGAGGCATAAGTAGAACTGGGAACATTTTTTATAATAGTATAATGTTAAAGGCGGGCGGCGCAGTGGGGTAGTGGATAGCACGTTCGCCCTCACAACAAGAAGGTCCCCGGTTTGATTCCAGGACTTGGGATCTTTCTGTGCGGAGTTAGGTTTTTTGGTTATTCTAAATTGCCCATAGTAGTGAATGTGTTGCCCTGAGATGGACTGGCAACCCGTCCAGGGTGTACCCCTGCCTCTCTGCATTTCGGTGACGCCGAATTAGAGAATAAGCGGGTAAGATGAATGAATGAATGAATGAATGAATGAGGTTAAAAAGCTTTGCATAATACATACTACATTAAATGTTTAGGAAATAGTAAATTAGTAAATTATTTATTTTTACTGACTCTAGTTAGACAATTTGCTAAGATTTTCAAAAGAGATGTATTAGAAAGATAACACTAATGTTCATCATTACATTAAAAACCAGCTTTAAAAAATGTAAAACATCTCAGAAAACAACCAAATGTACGAATTTACAAGTATTTTTTTTTCACCTCTACTCGAGGAGGAGTGGCACGTCACTGTCAAACAGCAATTTTGGCCCAGGATTTAGACCGCTGAAAGAAATGGCTTTGCTAAAAAAAAAAAAAACCTTACTACCTAGATCTGCAGGATTCTTTGTACAGCCTTACACCAGACCGTTGGGAAGACAAGAGTGTGAATGCAATACCTCATCATCTGTCAAACTGTAGTGAGCATATAGTATGCACAGTACGACTGTGGAAATGTATCACTGTAATTCCTTGAGGATGTGACTGCTTACAGAAGGAGCAGTATGAATTGTTAAAAGCTACTTTCTGCTCAGCTACCAATTTAATCACTCGACTTTCATTACGAGTGAGAATCCTTTTTACTTATTGAAGGTACACTAAACGCAAAACGACTCTTTTCAGTCAAGCCAGTTGAGGTTTTTTTTCAGTCATTAACTGATGCCTGGTTTTGTGACGCCACATGGATCAAGGTCACTTCCACAATTGTTGATGGACAGTGCTGTTTTCACATAGACTTACATTTGTAAATGGTTAATAATAGTGGCCAAACGAATCATGACCAATAATTCGGTTTGCCATTGCATACTTGTTTTATTTAAAGATTGCAGAATAAAAAATATTTACTGCTGTTTTATAAGTAATTACATAACTAAGCGTTTCTCTTCTCCTGTAGATTCAAATGCAAATTTTGAATGACAATTGGACCGCATACCGCTGGGAGTAATTTCAGCAGGAAAGAGAAATTTGCAAGGACACCAGACACAAATTAATATGCCTCAAGTCATCTTTTCTGTCAGATTCCACAGAGCAGGTTAAGGGTGAAACTGTTCAAACGAACATTTCACAGATTTTTCATAGAGTGCTCAATTATGTATAACACTAATTAGGTTCTGAATTATCGATACTGTCAGGAGAAACAGAGTGGCCTGATCCTGACAGCCAAGGCTATTTTTAAATAAGACAGGAAAAAATGAGCTCCCGGCTGCTGCTTCCTGCAGATTATTAGAAATCACAGCAAAAATGAACAGACAGTGACAGGTAAAGACACAGCTAGGGAATACAATTCTTATAGCTATAATAACGGGCTGCACGAAGTCTTTCTTAAGGGGGCTGAAGGATTATTCTTTGTATAAATATCAATTTAAAATGTCAAAAAAAAGGGAGTGTACTCTTACTGGTATTCCCATTATGATAAAATGTTGAAAAGGCACATAAAAAGATGGAAAATGACATTATAAGAGAGTGCATAGAGGAAGGAACTATGAGGAGATGATAAATGCTATTAAAAGACACCATTAACGTCCGATACATGCGCTTTAGTATGAGCCGGAATTGCTATGTATTACCAGAAATCATTCCCCAACACGCATAAAAGCAGCATGTTGGATGAAGGATGTGCTTTTGTCCAACTGCTGGAAAAACAGAAAGAAGAGTGCAAGAATCTGCGGGAGGCATATGTACCTGGCATCTGGTGTCACACAATATCAAATCATACACACTTGCTTATACTGCAGCAGACCTGCATGACCATGCATGCTACTTTCATGCCACCTCGCAGAAATACAAATACGATTGTATTAACCATAGAATTTTTACCCAACTTAGTCCCGTATTTGTTTATTATAAGATTATTGTAATAAATAAAAACCTGAATATAAACCCTTATTAAAACAGAATACAGGGAATAAACATACAAGACTAGACATCAAGAAATCAGTGACTAGATTAGTCACTGAAGTGCTGCCTTAATGGCTCAAGAGCCACAGTAATAAATCAATAACGGTAATGATCATTCACTAATGAACTAAGCACCATGCATTTAAAATGTCAATGAAATTTAGAATTGGGCCGCTAAGTGTCAATTACTAGGTAGAATTAAACTAGTGCCACAAGCATCAGAATGTACATTGTCACACATCGGAATCACCAAGATGAGATTTGATTGCACTTTAAATGTTTCTTACAACGTTTCTTTCTAATTTCTTCACAGGAGGTATCTTCTTGTGAACTTTATATTTATTTTGAAATGCTTTACATTTTGGTAAACACATATTTTAAAGTGATTTACAAATGAAATTAAACAAAAAAAAAAGCTGCAGTAATGAGCAAACCACAAGATCCTACAGCAGCTGAAATTAAATAATAAGATCTAGTCTACAAATCCAGATATTATAATCCACACAAACTACTTTACAGTAGTTTGTGTGGTTTATTTACACTTGAAGAAATTGTGGGGTCACTGATACTTAATGAATTGTAGCAGACTATACTAGATAAAAATGAGCTGCTTTAATATATAAACTTCTACCCACCTACCAAACATATTAATAATACACTAACTCGTACTTACCATGCAATGCAAGCTTTAGATTAATCACTTAAACAAAACTGGAGAAAACGCTCCGTTATTGAAACATATTTAAAGTTTTTCTTTTTGATAATATTCATTATCTTTAAACCTATTAAAACCCTCAGTGTGAATGAGATGTGTTTACCTCTTCTTTAGTCATTGTTGACACAAAGCCTAAGACCTAGAAGTAAACATAGCAGGATAAATATGTTTAAGTATTTTAATGTATTGTGTTGCAGTGATATTTGTATCGTCTATTAAAGTCTGTTAAAACATGATCAGATTAAAGAAATATTGAAAAAAAAAATTTACCAATTGGAATTTACAAATAAATTAACTTTTCTTTCTTATTCCATTATCTGTGAAAGAAAGCCTTATGTGATCAAGAGATGTAAATTTTGACAATCACAAAAATAGGTATATTTAAAATACATATAATTTTAACAAAATAAACCAGTTTAGGTTTAAACGTAGTGATGTTTGGAGATTTTACTGCTTTCAACATAAGAGAGATCTGTGTAAAATCAGAGTGGTGCCTGAGGCAGGTTTTAAAGATCAATGCTTTTTAAAGTCATTTAATGTTAACACTATCCGCACACCGACTGAAAGGATTTAGTGTGATTTGGCAGCAGAAAGCACTGTTGTCCTGCAGGTTTTCACAGAACAATCTGACCTCCTGCCTGCGTTGATTAAATTATTCCCAGCATCACGCAAAGACAATCTCACCCACAATTAATAAAATATGATGCCGAAATAAAAATATTGATGATGTATTTCACCAAGGACTGAGAATCTGCCCACTAAAAGCATCAAGTCATCCTATTGCATACCGCCAAGAAAAATAATGGTATTCAGAGGTCAGCTCAACTACTCTACAAAAACTAATGCACAGACACCAGGGTGTAATACTGTCGCGTCAGAGCCGAGATCCAATAATTACTATGTGGAGTGAAAATAACACTCAAAATGACTGTGATACACAGTCAGAACACAGGGCCATGTTCAGAAAGCTCAAGTTAGTATAGGTATGTGTGTATAATTAGCTATAAAGAGCCAGGGTGGTGTGTGTGTGTGTTTTTAGATATAGACTAACTCAGCTTTGTAACTATACCTTTCTACTGCATGCTGCTTTACCCCACACAGAAATGGTCAGATCGCTCTATTCTTCACCCACTGGGTGAAGACACACTTTACCCGAGTGCCTCACTATTGGTGAGCTAGTAAAGCATTCTGATTTTATTGAACATGCATTGAATATCCATCTTGAGGATTCCATCTGATTTACAGTGGGGTTTTTCAAGTGACTGACTGTGAAACCCCAAATCCAATGGGGCCATAATGACACAGTAAAAATACAATGCCTGCAGTTATTTTGGACCTCTTTGCCAAATTTTTCAAAATTAATATGCATTGTTTATGACTTTCTTCATGCCTTAACGATAATCTCATTTGTGAGATAGAAACAAAACAGGTTTTTTTGTCTCTCTCCCATCTGTGATTCTCAATCTGTGCTACGTTTCTACTCCTTTCACTCCACATGTGGTAAAACATTTTATCTTTAAATCTTTAACCAGCACACAAATAAATGATGCCTTACAACACTTAGAACATATTGTGCATTTATAAATGACATTTATTAAAATACAAAAATATACGGTCATTTCAAATGTCAGGCTGTGTTTAATAATTGTTGTATTGCCTTGGTAAAGAAGACGGCTTAACATTTTGATGAATTACATACTGTACACTGCTGTACTGACACACCAAAGTGGATATCAGTGAATGACAAATATCAGTCAGAGCACCAAGTGGTTCAGTCCTACCTATAAAAGGCAGATTTGTCCACGAATCTAAAATCACTACCTTACATGAAATAAACATTTTCAAACATGCTTTGTTTCATAACCTATTCAATTCAAGCACTACAGCAAATACCATTTATTAGCATTTCAGTTTGGACCTTTTCCCAAAATGTTATTGTATGTATTTTAATTATCGTCTTCATCATGGTTTGCGGTTTGACCATGAACATTCTAACCATTCTTTGACTTTGCCATTCAGATATCTAATTCATGCACAGATACAATGATCTAGAATGGCAAACCCAGTCTTGAAAATCATTGAAAATCTATAGATTGATTTGAAAAGAGCTGTGTTCGATTTAAGATAAGATATCTTATTTCAAGTCGATTTATAGTACACTTGACCTTTGCAATACTTCTG
>JAOTRA010059830.1:0-16362 GCA_026260255.1 Pseudolaguvia tuberculata | reverse complement strand
TTTGACTGTGATTGATTGACTATGACTGTTTGACTATGACTGTTTGACTGTGATTGATTGACTATGACTGTTTGACTATGTCTGTTTGACTATAACTGTTTCTGTGATTGATTGACTATGACTGTTTGACTATGACTGTTTGACTATAACTGACTGTAGTATTATGTTTATTGCACCAGCAGTATTATGTTTATTGCACCAGTAGTATTATGTTTACTGCACCAGCAATATTACGTTTATTACACCAGTAGTATTACGGTTATTGCACCGGTAGTGTTATGGTTATTGCACCGGTAGTATTATGGTTATTGCACCAGTAGTATTACGGTTATTGCACCGGTAGTGTTATGGTTATTGCACCGGTAGTATTATGGTTATTGCACCGGTAGTATTTTGGTTATTGCACCGGTAGTTTTATGGTTATTGCACCGGTAGTATTATGGTTATTGCACCGGTAGTATTATGGTTATTGCACCGGTAGTGTTATGGTTATTGCACCGGTAGTGTTATGGTTATTGCACCGGTAGTGTTAAAGTTATTGCACCGGTATTATTATGGTTATTGCACCGGTAGTGTTATGGTTATTGCACCGGTAACGTTATGGTTATTGCACCGGTACCGTTATGGTTATTGCATAGGTAGCGTTATGGTTATTGCACTGGTAGTGTTATGGTTATTGAACCGGTAGTATTTTGGTTATTGCACCGGTAGTATTATGGTTATTGCACCGGTAGTGTTATGGTCATTGCACCGGTAGTATTATGGTTATTGCACCGGTAGTGTTATGGTTATTGAACCGGTAGCATTATGGTTATTGCACCGGTAGTATTTTGGTTATTACACCGGTAGTATTATGGTTATTGCACCGGTAGTATTATAATTATTGCACCGGTAGCATTATGGTTATTACACCGGTAGCGTTATGGTTATTGCACCGGTAGTGTTATGGTTATTGCACCGGTAGTATTATGGTTATTGCACCGGTAGTGTTATGGTTATTGCACCGGTAGTGTTATGGTTATTACACCGGTAGTGTTATGGTTATTGCACCGAAAGTGTTATGGTTATTGCACCGGTAGTATTATGGTTATTGCACCGGTAGTATTATGGTTATTGCACCGTATATTCTTTTCTTATTTTTTCTACATTAAATGAAACTTTTTAACATGTTTAATTAAAAGTGTTTTATTGGTAAACCTGAGTAATATTGTTTGTGATCAATAATCCATTAATAGTGAAATGTATAATAACATGTGGTGATATAATAACATGTGGATTGAATTGTGCAGTAGAGTTGCATTTAGAGCACTTTAAAGTTTAACTGCAGATACATTCTCCGGTAGATGCGGCTTCATGTGGGAGTTTTAGGGGGCTGCAGGTTTGAAGACTTGTTCGGAGGTCTTTTGAGGCTTGTGAGCTTACGGGAGGGTCGTAGAGATGAGAGGATGTGGGTAAAGTACAAGCGCTGAGAAGGGTCGACAGTGGGAATGTAACCACAGGATTCTTTGAAAACAGGAGATCTCAGGGGGCTTTTGAGTTAGTAGTGATGGTAGTGATGGTAGTGTGCTTTTCACATAAACAGCTTCAGATCAATGTGCCAAGGAAATTGTACTAAAATCCAAGTTTTAGTAACAGAAAGCAAAGATTTTATTTTATCCCCTTTTTCTGCAGCAAAACTATTTCACATATTTACATGAGCACATTCATGTAATCATTTAAACAGCCAATCAAATGAAAGATACAGTGTGTAATATTTTACAAATTGCAATCAAAGGCTTTATGTTTATATTTAATGAAAATAAGAACAAATATGTTGGGGCGTAGTGGCGTATTGGTTAGCACGGTTGCCTCACAACAAGAAGGTCCAGGGTTCGTTTCCTGAGCTGGGAATCTTTCTGTGCGGCGTTTGCATGGATTTCCTCTGGGTTCTCCGGTTGCCTCTTAGTCCAAAATCATGTACATTTGGTTGATTGGTGATTCTAAATTGTTCATAGGAGTGAATGTGTGTGGCCCTGTGATGGACTGGCGACCTGTACAGGGTGTACCTCTGCCTCTTGCCCTATGTGCACTGCGATAAGCTCCCACAAAATACCGTGACCCTGAATCAGGGAATAAGCAGGTAAGATGAATGAATGAATGAATGCTTCTCTGTTGTTTTGTTGTTGTTTATGATGATGATTTTAAGCACTGACTATATTTAGGGCAAATGATGTATGAAAGCCAGGTGTGAGCTATGAAAGCAAAGTGTCCTCAATTGCACTTAAACGAAACTAAAATAAACAAAAGCACATCACCAAACATTTCCCTTTTAGTGTGGAATAATTCCTAATCAGAAAAACACAACTTTTCAGTTCATCAAAGGTCAACCAATCTTTCCATCTGTTTCAAAAACTTTATTTCTCACGGATACAAACAGGACCCACACTTGCAGTCAAACAGCACCTCTATGAGGCAGTGTGTGTGTGTGTGTGTGTCTGCGTGCCACTGCATTAGTATTAGTAATATCCCTCATGATGATTTCTTACAACCTTTTACTGAAACACTTCATTAGGATAAAATTTGACATTTGAACATTTCCCTTAAATGGAAAAGTTAATTTTTAACTGCTGAGTGAGAGAATCAAGGTTTGTCCCATGAAGCAGTTTATGAGAATCCTTAGGGGGTCACCCCTTTGGCTGCTCCCGTTAGGGGGTCGCCCCTTTGACTGCTCCCATTAAGGGGGTCACCACAGCATTCGACTTTGGCGAGGTTCCTCCCATGTATCCGGGCTTGGGACCCCTTAAAGCAGCTTATATTAATTATAATAGTTCTGCATTTCATCGGCTCTGTATGACTGCGATTATCCGCTTATAAACAATTTTCATTCAATAGAAATTAATAGAAAGCAGGAAATTTGCATTAATATTTCCATTCCAATCATACCTGTTTATTGTTAAACATTATTTTTCCATCAAAGCATCCAGGATTTCAGAGCTTGTTTGTAAAAATATTTAATAAACAAAAAGATCTGAAATATTGTGATGCAAAGATTTGAATTAATAAAAGAACAACATTCTTTAACTTGCCCAAATGTTTTCAATTACAAATAATTTATTCATTCATTCATTTCCTAATCCGCTTATTATCTCATTCAGGGTCACGGGTGTCTGCTGAAGACTTATCCCAGCTCACACAGGGTGAGAGGCAGGGGTACACCCTGGATGGGTCACCAGTCCATCGCAGGGCCACACAGACAAACAACCACTCACACACATTCACAAGTTACTTTGAATATATTGTTTTCTGTAATCACAAAATACTGAATGTAATTTTATACATACTGTACATGATCATCATTAATACTTCAGATGTGAAATTATAAATAACTAAGTTGTTGTATGTGTTTATAACCACAAATAAAATTAATAAATAAAAAAAAGGAAGCTAATAAGAAAAAGGATTTAAAAACAAGAGCAAACCAAAGGACTTTGTATTCATTAAACAGAGTGTAAAACTAAACTAGGGACAAATACAAAAAGGAGATTCTGTTCTTTTAGTGTTACGTTATTATATTGCTCAGTCCTACATTTCAGCATGCTTGAAAAGGGGAAAGAAAGAGAGAGAGAGAGAGAGAGAGAGAGAGAGAGAGAGAGAGCGAGCAAGTGGGAAGTGATGGCTTAAGGTGTTTGACTGATAGCAAGACCAGGGTTTGATTCTCACCTTCACCAAGCAACCACTGTGGGCCCTTGAGCAAGGCCCTTTACCCACAATTGCTCAGTTGTACAAAAATAGATCAAATATAAGTTGCTCTGGAAGAGAGCGGAAGAGGGAGAGAAAGAGAAAGAAAGAGTGTTTGCTGGTTTTGTGGTGTTTAGAAAATGTTTTATATTAATAAAACTGTCATTTTGCTACTATTTTTTATTTTAAATCTTTAATGTCTGATTATGTAGATTAATCAAGTGCTCACATATAGCGCTTTAAAAAGAACCCAAAATAGTTGCATCCCAGAGCTTCTCCTCTTCTGTCCTGTTGTCCTCCCTGTCTTTCATTTTCTTCTTCTCTTTTTTGTGCTTTGTTTTCTCCTCTTTATGTCCCTCACTCTGTGCTTCTCTTTCGCTGTCTGCTTTTGTCATGTCTACGCAAGACACTTTGGTCCACTCTCCTTCATCCTCCTCTCTCGGTCTCTTCCTCATTGTGCTTTCTCTCTGTTTTTTCTCTTTCTGAAACTTTTCTTGATCTCCACCTGAGTTTTTTTGTTGTCTTCTTAGATTCTCGTTTCTTCTCTTTTCCCTCTTCCTTCTCTGCAAATCCTCTTCAGAAATGTCTTCTAACCTTCGCTTTTTTATTCCTTCTCGCTTTTTTTTCCTTTGCAGCCTTCTGTCTTTGCTGTCCTCACTGCTGCTACTATCCGAAGACGAAGTGTCTGACAACGAGGAGGAAGAGCTTAATGACCCCGGGCTCCTTCCTCTGCGTAAGGCTCTTCCCGTTAGCCCTGGGATGAGTGGGGGAGGGTAGGAAGAGTAACCCTGATCCCATTGGTTTGGCACTGGTAATATTTTTGTGAAAACGGCAGGACTGGCCTGAGGATAAAATGCTGGGCACCAAGCCTGCGTTCGGGGCGCAGGGATTGGATGAGATTGGAGACAGGCAGTCTGTGGTCCCTGAGATTCAGACAGCTGACCCGTTTTGGGTTCCAGACCCCGAGACCTTTGTACCTGAATGTAGTCAGCCAGCTCATCCTGAAACGAGTCATACATTTTCTTTTTTCCTGAATCTTCTTGCGTCGTTTCACTTCGATAGAAAAAAGAGAGATTGAAGCTAGGTGAATCAAATAGAACATTAATGGTTGGGAAAAAACCCAGCTTACCTCATGTTATGTTTATTGGCTTTCATGTGAGCCTGGTATGTGTCTATGGAGCTGAGAGCTACACAGCACAGTGGACAGGTCAGGGAGTTTCCTAAAAAAAAATGAAACACCAAGAAAGAAGAAAAAGAGTAAAAATATAAAAGCACTTCCTTGCATTTTTCCAGCAAATTCTTTTTCAGTCAAAACTGTGCAATTAGAAGTTCTTTAAATATATATTATTTATGGTCATTTTTGCCTATATTTAGAGGAGAGTACAACGGGTGAAATAGGGAAAGAGAAGGGATAGGACCGGAAAAATGTATATGTTGGCCTGCTACCCACTAAGCTACCCAACATTACTTATTCAAAGTCATGTCATTTTGCTAGTTTGGGACAGAGTTATTTACAGGTGAAACTGAGGATAGAGGTAAATGCTGGAGATTATCTAAACCCCAGATGCTCTTGAAGATCGAGGCTCTGTTAATAATCATCAGCCTCCATACTGTGAGGATTATAACATTATTTCTAGCTTTGTTTTGCTGTCTGTGGTTTGATGTAATTTTTTAAAAAGCAATTAACTTCATTTGTGAACTGTCTTTATTTTATAATCATTTGTAACAGCAGACAATTTTTGGAATATTTACAAAAATATATAACAGATTTAAATGACAAGCGCGACAAACTACCGTGTTTAGACTGCTCTGACAGTTGCATCTGCTGCTCTTGGCGGGCGAGATTGCGCTGGTGTTTGCGACCGCCATAGTGTTCCGAAGCCATCGTCGGGTTGTTGAACGAAGCAGTGCACAACCTGCAGTACTTGTTTGGATCGCTCAGGTCGACTTTGTGTACAGCAGACACTGGGATTTCCTTTGGTTTCTGAACCGCATCGCCCTGTGTGCTAGTCTCCGCAGTGACCACGGTATCGACAGGAGGAGCTGCAGGACTCAGTGTGGTTCTGGGATCTGGTAAAATATATTTTTTTTAAATCAAGCAGGAGCTTTGCCGATAACCGGAAATACTGAAACCTACTGCCATTATTTACCCAGAGATGATGCAACATTGGATTTTCTTGTGTTCTTGGCATGGACTTTTCCCATGTAGTGAGACTTGGCAACTGTGGGTGAGCTAAACACCATGTTGCACAGCGCACAGAACTTCTCCGGGTCTGTAGCAACACTCTAATAAAATGTAATAATTAAAATATAATTTATTTAATGCTTTATGCTTAAAATGTGGATCTTTGTTGGTCTACTTTATCAGGATTCTTTTTTTATTACCCATATTGCCCTTTGACCACGAATCAGGAAATAAAAGATTTATTCCTTGATTTGTATCTATCACTAACCTGTCATTGAAAACAAAACATCAAAACAAGCAATAAAACAAGAAGTGAGCACCATAATCACTGATATGGTGAATCACTGTGCTTTAGAAAAGTGTTTTCTCTATAATACTGCAGGTGATGCAATGCCCCATTAGAAGTGATCGTAGTGAGTCTGCACTCCTGATAATTCACCTGAAAGCTTCTGTTTTCACAGCTTTGTTTGTTCTTTTCAGCTTTCTTGGTCTGCAAGTAGATTCGAACTCGCTGGGCATGTCTCTTACCCTGGAGAACAAAGAAAAACACTTTAAAAAACACTCCCAGAATAAACCGTACAATCGGCATATACCAACCTCATAGTGAGAGACTCGCTGAGACTCAAACATCAACACTGCCTCACAGACCTGACAGAAGGTGTCGGTTAGCAAGCCTTTCAGAAACTCGCTGTCATTCTGGGGTTCTGCTGAGACAGTACATAAAAACAGGAATGGGTGGGCTTATTGATATATCGCAAATGTGATATTGGAACGTGTATATTGCAATAGTGACAGTGTGGTGGCGTAGTGGTTAGCACGGTCGCCTCACAACAAAAAGGTCCTGGGTTCGATTACCGGGCCGGGGATCTTTCTTTGCGGAGTTTGCATGTTCTAACCGCGCTTGCGTGGGTTTCCTCCTGGCAACCTGTCCAATATGTTGTGGGTTTCCTACTGGATATACCCCTGCCCAATATGTGCTGGGATAGGCACCAGCAAACCCCATGACCCCGGGGAAGATGCACGAATGAATGAACGAACGAATATTGCAATGCTTCAAATAATTATATATGCGTCAAGTTTTAGGTTGATGCAGATGTTCGTTTTAATGGTGAGCTAATCTTTAATGGTGAGCTAATCTTTAATGGTGAGCTAATCTTTAAGAGCTTAATGCACACGAAAGCTAAAGAAAACATGTCAAAGCATAGCAGTATGTGGGATTTAAAAGAGGATCACATACAGACTGTTTTACGTGGAACATGAAGTTTAGAGTGGCAACGCAAAGGGAAAACCACAAAATAAAAAGTATGTTTTATATCAGTTATATACATATATTTGTTATAGCATTTTATCAAATATTATATTGCATATCACATTCCTGAGATGGACTGGCGACCCGTCCAAGGTGTACCCCCGCCTCTTGCCCTATGTGTGCTGGGATAGGCGCAGCAGACCCCTGTGACCCCGGATTTGGGAATAAGCGGGTAAGGCGATGAATGAATGAAAGATCACATTATTTAATATGCTATAGAGTATGTATATTTTCTTCAATATTATGCAGTAACAAAGCAGTTTATTTTAGAAAACAGATCACTGTTGTTTGTATTTTATTGTACTATCATACATGTCTCAATAGCCATTTTACATATTATATATAAAAGATATTTTATGCAATGCCACAAAAGTGTCTTTGAAATTACTTGAAATAAAAGAAATTCATATTTTATGGTCTATCTTACAAAATAAGTGTTCACACTTAAACACATCTTAGTTTATTAGTTCTGACTTAATAGTGCCGACTTTGCTACGCAGAACTACTGATGTAGCTAGACTACCTACAAATAGAAATATATATACAGAAGAAAAGGTGATTTGTTTTTTCAAGTTGTTTGCACTAGAAGAATTTTTTTTATATTTTGTTTAATGGATATTTTGGGATTGGAAGCCGCAAACAAACTGGAACACGGGTGTGTTTCTCTATTCAGCTACTATGACTTAGTAGTCATACCGGATACCACGCTGCCTTATTTTTTGTCAGACAGTGCAAGCCCGCGGTCATCATCCGGTATTCTTTTTTTTTTTTTTGACTGTTGCATGTTTTGAAAAACATGCACAAACAAGTTGATGCAAATGGACGCAGTAATTTAACTGCAGCATCACACGCCTGAGGATGTTCACTCATCAGTCAAATCTAGCTGAACGCACACTTAAGCTTAAAAAATGCAACTAGAGAATCCCTGTAAATGCACTTGGGAAATATTTTTAATTGTGATTCATTCATTTATCTTCTAAATCGCTTATTCCCTAATACAGTGTCACAGGGGTCTGCTGGAGCCTAGACAGCGAGACACAGGGGTACACCCTGGACAGATAACCAGTCCATTGACGGGACACACAGACGAATTTAAATGTTTTTTAAAGCTTTTCATTTTATACACATTGTAATTGAGGTTTTCACATTAGAATTGTGGGTTTTTTACTGTGCAGTTTTCTTTCTTTCTCAACCTCTCCTGTTGAGAACCACTGATTATTTGGTAGAAAGGCACACTGCATCTGCACTGCACTGCATCTGCAGAACTAATAGGAAATAAGGAATCTGCAAAATGTGGGCTGCACATTATTAAGACTGAATTGTAATATCTGTCACCTCTAAAGCAGAGCAAAATCAGGTAAATTACTGAGATAACAACATGTTACTGTCCATCATGTTTTATTTATGTTTAAGGGTCATTGTGGTATGTATCCAGACCTATTTGTGAATTCAGAATGAGAATTCTAATGGAGATCTATAATAATGGATTGTCTTAAGACTACATTTAAAAATTTCTGACATTTTGCTGCTGGCACCCTGTCACTAAAGCTTATCATGAAATATTGTAATATCTTTTTAAAAAAAATATGTATCCTCGACTCAATCATTTTCTCATCCCTTCTTATTCCATCGTCGCTGTATTACATTAATGATATCCTTTTCTTTTAAGGTGCTTAAATGTCCTCTTAAGTAGTGTTACATAAAATGCAAATAATAATACATGTCAAAAGTCTAATCACCATATTATACTAATGTGATGAAGCGAATTAATTAGATTATACAATTTTTAAGATAAAAACATTGTAATTTTCTGTACATTTTTCTGTATTATAGTAATTGAAGCTGTAATGGCTATATTAAGTATATTACGTAATAAGTGTATTCATATTCGACAAATGGAATCGTTAATATGACTTGAGTTTTATATTCATATAATAAATAACGTTAAATATACGATGAAGCAGCAAAGATTTATTGTCTGATATGGGGGAAAGCCATAAACCAGCTAACGCTAGCTAGCAAAATTTAGCATTGCACAGGTTCAGCTGATATAACAGCTAAACCCTTTCTATCTCGAACAATATGTTAGCCGTGTATGCTATATTGAAACTGGAGTGAAAAATCGTTAAGGTGCTTTTTTTGTTGTTGTTTTAATAAAGGGACGTAACCGTCTGAATATATGTAGCACACAGATGTTTGGCTAATACTATACCACACTCACCTTCTTCAACATGACAACTATGAACATTAGAATGTTTTAGCTCTGTTTCGGCGTCTGAAACAGAAGCCGAGTCTAAACTGTTGATACTAACATTATTTTTAGTCGGACACGGTACGCTGTCCTCAGATACGGACATTTTGAACAATGAAAACCGGAAAGGGTTTAACGTTCGCTAGCTTCTCATCACAGACATCACAGCACTAGCCAAAAAAAAAAAAAAAAGAACGGAACGAGATGGGACAAGACAGGACAGGACAGGGTGTCTGGTACTGCGCATGCGCCAGTCGGCTTAAACGAACAAAATAAACACAATAGACAGCAAATATAATAAGATCCGATAATATAATAATAATAATAATAATAATAATAATAATAATAATAATCGATATATAAAAATAATTATAGTTAATGTTAAAGTAAATGATTTTACAGTCCAAATAAAATTGTATGGGTGAATTCAACACGATCAGCGCATGCGCCGTTTTTCGTTTCGTGGTTTCCATGACAACAGGTTTTCATGCCAAGCGAACAATTATACGTACGAACAGTTATATACGTACATATGGTATTAACATAGCTAGATAATAAAAAAACTTAAATAATAAATTAAACAGGAAGAGGTTTGCAAAAAAGCTGAAAATGCCGATATCGCTGAAATTTGGAAAAATGCGGTCCAAAAAGGTAAATGTAGAAAGCTTTAACCAGCGGATACTTTTCTTCTATAACAGTGATTTTATCACAGAACAGGATGATGAAATAACATCTATAAAGTTTCATGTATGATGTGTTGAATGTCTTACACAGGCCTCGACTACTGTCACCCAGGTAAAGACACCTGTTGGAAAGAAAAGCAAAAGCCTCGGTAAAAAGAAGGTTAGTTGTAAATCTTCAGATTCTCGACACCCCCAATGAAAATCTCAACATCTTTAATAAAGCCATGTGCTAAACAGCAAAAATGTCAATCTAAAATTTGGGAAGGTGTCTTTAATACAGAGTTTACATTGAATGTCAAAGTCTGGTTTAATGTGATTTGAATAAATACGCTAAGTGGTTTTTTTTTCTTTATTACTGTGCACAGGACGAAGAGGACGTGACTGAGACCGGAGATGGAGAGGACTGGATGCAAGGGAAGACGCTGGTAAAACCTCCAGACCAGCTGGAACTGACTGAGGCGGTGAGGACCTCTCACTAAACAAAACCATAAAATTTTTTTTTATATGTTTGGTTCATCATGGAGATTTGTTTGGACTAGCTGTACAGAATACACTTTGCAGAATTCCTAGAAATGTAATAAAGAGAAGTTTCAGTATTTTGAGTACAAAAATATTATCCTGCATGAAACAGTAATTATAACTCAGCATTTCTGTTACTTAGCAATTTTCTGGCTAGTAAAATCATTCATTCACATTCTTACCTACTTATTCACTAGTTCAGGGTCACAGGGCTTGCTGGAGCCTTATTCCAGTGTACAGAGTGAGAGGCAGGGGTACACCCTGGACAGGACGCCAGTCCTATGCAGGGCACATATAGTTGAACAACCACAGACACACACATTCACCCCTATGGGCAATTTAGAATCACCAATCAACCTAATGTACATGCTTTTAGACTGTGGGAGGAAACCGGACTACCTGGAAGAAAAATCCTTGATCTGGGAATCGAACCCGGGACCTTCTTGTTGTGAAGCAACCTTTCTAACCACTACGCCACCCCTACTAAAATCAAATAACTTTTTTGTTTGATGTTAAAATCTCTTAGGAGCTGAATGAGGAGTTCACTATAGTACTTACAGCAAGCAATCCACATGCTCCACAAAATATTGTCAGGTACAACTACAAGGTAAAATATTTTAAATGTGGGTCCGCATTATTGCTATATTCTATACACATCCCTTTATGACAGTAAACACTGTATGTTCTGTGTAGGAGCGTGCCTTTAAACTAGTTAGCAATGTGGAACAGACAGCAGTTCACTTCAAACTGGAAGGTAACCTTCTTCACAAGGATTCGGATGAGGCTCGACGACAAATAGCTAGACAAGGTATTTCAGAAGACGGTAGGACGGTTACTGTGTGTCGGAATAACAACGTCAACAAATCATGTTAAAGCAATACTGACTGAGATGCTTATTGTTTTAGAAGTCGCTCTTGAAACGTCTGTTGCAGGAAAAGAGGAAAAGCCTAAGACTCCGGTAATCAAAGCAGAATTCATCACAGCATGTAAATCTGTTTTCGTAAAGCTGTTAAGATAACTGTGTTGCAATATAGGCAGATGGAGGCCAGGATGCAGGTGATGCAGATGATGGCGCTGGAGAGGAGAGGCCAGACAGCGTGGACGTAAAAGATGGAAAGAAGGAACGCAAAATCACAAATCAATTCAACTTCAGTGAAAGAGCATCGCAAACGCTGAACGATCCTCAGAGAGTAAGATTCAGTCCATCCAGAACAGAGCTGCCTTTTTTCACTAGTACAGCTCATTAAAAATCAAAAGTAAAAATATAATATTGTAGCAAAAGAATCAGCTAAAGGTTTGTGTAACGTCAGATTAATTACCTCTCCTAAAATCCTATAACAACACATTTAATTACTAGAAAACAGCAAATACTAACATATACAAAAATAATCCAGGAGTTAATTGGACGATCAGGGCTCGATTCCCAGCACCACCAAATTACCACTGCTAGCCTCCTGAGTAAGGCCTTTAAACCCAAATTGCTTAGTTGTATAAAAGTGATAAATCATCCTGGTAAGTCATCCTGGCTAAGAGCGTCTACCAAAGTGTGTAAACATAAATGTAACTGTGAAAAAAAGGTCAAGGGTTAATATGACTTAATGAAATGTCATACAGGAAATAATATTAAAATGTGGTGTCTTAGTGGTTAAGGTGTTTGACTGATATCAGAAAGACCATGGTTCGATTCCCGCCTCTACCAAGCAACCACTGTGGGACCTTGAGCAAGGCCCTTAACCCACAATTGCTCAGTTGTACAAAAAGAGATCAAATGTAAGTTGCTCTGGATAAGAGTGTCTGCCAAAATGCTGTAAATGTATATGATCATTAATAGTCTGGTTTTTGATTTCACACAAACAAACTGGTATTAGTCTTAGTTTTATGCATCTACTGTACCATAAAAAAGACCCTATATAACAAAGATATTATTGATATTTATTGATTTCTAATTCTGCAGGACAGAGCTTGCCAAACAGAACCTCCTCCTCGTGTTACCTTCTCCTCTACAGCTAACCAGGTAAAATCAGCGTCTGTGATTTAAGAAAAAAGTTGAAATGAAATGATCCCACATATTCATATGACATATAACAAATGAGCATCTATTTGGAAGACCAAAACAACGAGTTTCCTCTCTTTTAAAGTATAGAAAGATTTTATATCCAAATAAACAGAAGTTTTGATTCATCAAACATTTTATACATGTTTTATCGATGTTGGCTTTTATTTAGTTTTAGTAATTAGGCTTATTCTGACAGCAAAGAACACACTATCCTCATCCAAATGCTATCTATGTATTTGCAGTGGGAAATCTATGATGTGTATGTGGAGGAACTCCGGAGGCAAGAAAAGAGTAAACAGAAGGTCCCTCAGTTTAAGAAGGAGGAAGAAAAAGTGAAGAAGAAGCCATTGCTGATGGACAGTGTGCAGGTAAAGTTTGGAATAAGTGCTCAACAATAATCATTTATTATTATAAGCTTGTGAGTATATTGTCTGCTCTGCAAGTAAGACATCACTTGAGTGTTTCTTTTACAAATCAGAATGATGATCTTACCAAAGTGATGAAGGTAGCCAAGATAATCGAGCGTATGGTGACTCAGAACACCTTTGATAACATTACTCAAGGTAACTATTTCTCATTGATCAGCTCATGACTATCATGTAACTGTCCTCAATGTGTCCATCTACTCTTCTTCGGACCTATTGTTCTTTTTAGATTTTAAATACTTTGACGATGCAGCTGATGAATTCAGAGAAGACGAGGGAACACTTTTGCCACTGTGGAAGTTCCAGTACGACAAAGCCAAACTACTTCCAGTGACTGCACTCTGCTGGTCGGTAAAATACCATTAATCTGTTCAAACGATATAAACTTTTAGTTAATTATTGATTATTCTTTGTATCCAGGAACCAGAAATACACAGATCTGTTTGCTGTAGGACATGGGTCATGTGAGTTTACCTTCATAGATGGTTTGTTCTTAAATGTTTTTTTTTTTTTCAAATGCATTGTTGGATTTTCCTTTCTTCTTTTATCTTTCAGATGAGTTTACTAAGCAGGGCCAAGGACTCCTGCTGTTCTACTCTCTAAAGAACTCTACCCACCCAGAGTACATCTTCCACACAAAATCTGGGGTCATGAACCTGGACATTCACAAAGAGGTGTCCTATCTGGTGGCAGTGGGGTTCTACGATGGGAGTGTTGCAGTGTATAACCTGAAGGAAAACAGGCCTCAACCTGTTTATATGAGCACTGCCAATAATGGCAAGCACACTGACCCGGTGTGGCAGGTAGGGGGCGCTTATGTAGTGTTCTAGTGTTGCACAAATTGCATTTTCTCTTTTTCTACCAGGCCCACCATTTTGCAGAGTAACCTCTACTCAAACCTATCCATGTACTAATTCATTAAATGGTACTTGACGCAAATTCAGTGTGTGACAACTTGCTGAAAGACAACAACCACCACGTCTTGTTGAAAGCATTCAAACGAAACCTCCATCTTTATTACATTATTTTACTATGCAAGTGTATTTGCTGACATTGTCACTATGTTATTGGAGTTGAGTTTGCTTTTCTGTTGAACATGAAAAGTACACTAGTAAAGCATTGGTATGGGTCCGAGAAACTCAATGGAACACCCATTAGTAGGGAGTATTGAGAAGAGCATCACATTACCCAGTGAAGACTGAACAGGTTTCAGCAAAGTTATAGTGCCTTTCTCAAACCCGATAGACCGAAAGATTTGTGAACAAAAATTGTAAAAAGTTCTAATACCAAAATAATTTCTGTAGTAGCAGGCAAATTACAAATTTGGACAATATAAATGTGTGTAGTATTGCCATTTTAATAGTTTACAACTGTAAACACTGTGTGGTTGTAAAATGATATGATATATAGCATATTACTTAAATGTACTAAAAGATGATATGCAAGAGTGTCGTATTTAATAAACATTCTAGTCAATTGATACTTTCTAAAACCAGGTAAAGTGGCAGAACGATGACATAGACAAGAATCATAACTTTTACTCAGTTTCTGCTGATGGACGTGTGGTATCATGGACTCTTGTAAAGGTGAATTTAAGACAGATCTTGTGCTTTTTTTTTTTTTTGTATCTGTGCTTTGTGTACTTTAATAACAGTAAATTATTTATGTTGTGTTTTCCCCCAGAATGAGTTAATGTTTACAGATATCATAAAACTCTCTGTGAAAGGGGCTGTTACTGACGGACAGGATGATATAGGGGTTGTTCCAGACATGGGTAATTATATACATTAAATAATGTATATATACATTAAAAAACTTGCAGCTTGCATATAATTGCAATAAACTTTTGCTTGACGTCCAGAAGCTTTTTAGTTCATTTTTTCTTGCATTACAGCCTGCGGAACATCTTTTGATTTCCATAAACAGATTGACTACCTTTTCCTTGTCGGCACTGAAGAAGGTAAAATACATAAGGTCAGTAGCATTGACTAGTTTATTGTTAAAGGAGTACTCTAATTGTTCTACAAGTTTAAAGCTGCTAATATAATTAAAACTATTTTTGTAATTATTTCAAATATATGAATCTGGGAAAGACAGGGTGGGGTGTTAGGGTTGGGAAAGGACATAGTATGAAGGCTGATTCTTGTCCTGTCCTATCCTATGAATAGATGCAAAAATGTCTAAAATATAACTTTATAAAACTTTATTAATTAAATTACTTAGTAATACTAATAGTATTACTCATCTAAAATATACCGGTGAATCTAAACTGGAATAAGGTATATCTGCAAACAAGCTGTAAAGACACAGTAGAGTCCCTAAAGTCACACAGTCATAATTCTCTTCTATTGATGTCGAGATTACATCCAATGTATCATCTGTGATTTTCAGTTCATCACATGTCCGTGTTAGCTTCCAGGCAGATCATAATGTTACCTACAATGCACTCAATGTAAGATGCATAGACCCGGCTGGAGACTAAGATGTTTTAAGATGCCCTAGTGTTGCCCTCGGATGGAGGCAATAAGTCAGTGGCATTTACAAAAAGCAATATGAGCAGTGCCTGTTTAATGAGGATATCTCAGAGTAGTGCTTTAGAGAACTGTTAAATCCTCTCTATTGAAGACAGTCTGTCTGTCTGTCTGTCTGTCTGTGTCTGACACTCTCTGTGTCTATAGAAAAACAGCCAATTCTGGATTTATTGGTGTAGCTTCCTTGTCTATCTTTTGTTTTGCATTTCTAACAGGAAGCAAAAAGACAGAAGGAAGTAACATACTAGCACTAATTAACACCCTTCCCATCAATCTTTCCTAGCAGATGAGTAATATTCAGTGTTACTGTGCGTGTGTGTATGTGTGTGTACACTATGAATGGTCTTCTAAATCCTGTTCCATGTATTCCAGTGCTCAAAATCCTATTCTAGCCAATTCCTGGAGACATACAACGCACACAGCCTGTCTGTCAATACCGTGAAATGGAACCACTTTCATCCAAACGTGTTCATCTCTTGTAGCTCGGATTGGACTGTTAAGATATGGGACCACACAGTCACGTATGTATACGTATTTACATTTACAAAGCATCACCGTAAAACTGATGACTACATACTGTATGTTATTTAAGAAATAAACCATAATGGCATCTCGCCTTGTTAGTTTGTCTCTGTATTTTTGCATCTCGTTATTCCTGTTCTTGATTTTTGTTTTTTTTGTTTTGT
>JAOTRA010059792.1:0-16363 GCA_026260255.1 Pseudolaguvia tuberculata | reverse complement strand
ACACACACACACACACACACACACACACACACACACACACACACACACACACACACACACACACACACACTTTTGTACTCCGCTGGTTTGACAGGATGTTTAAGTGTAATTTATCCTGTATTTATTTTTAAAACTGTTTATAATGTCTATACCGTGTGTTGTTGTTCGTTGCGGATCTCTCTGCTGCTGTTTTTCATAGAAATTTCCCCACAGTTGGATTAATAAAGTCAATCTAAGCTAATCTATCAATTTGTTTTGAGTCACTAGCTATACCTAAAACATGCCCTTAAGCTCAAAAGAAACCGCATAAAAGGGCACAATTCACTATGATTTGTGGAATTCCTCTATGCCAGATTTAACAAAGAAATAGACACATATTATTATATAAAATCCCTGAGGGCCCTTAGCCCACAATTGCTCATTTGTATAAAAGAGACCAATTTTAAGTCGCTCTGGATGAGAGCGTCCACCAAATGCCAAACTGTAACTGTAACTGTACCTATAAATAAAAGCGTGTACCCGAAGTCTGGCTCTAGCCTGTGTTTAAATCTAATAACACAATGTAATGTAAGGGAGTATTTTACTTTATTACATAAAATCAACAAAATGAAAATTAATAGAGTGAGTAAAAATTAAGACGAATAAAAGTGAACCCACAAGTCACATGCTAAAACCTAGTAAGTAAAAGTTACCTTTACATTAGTAGCTTGAGTGACATATGTGGTCGTGTGTATGATTACATTTTAAGTAAATGCTGCAAGAATAAAAATACAAAAAATATTTTTTTGTTCCCAGCTATTGAATAATAGCTTTTCATTCAGGAAGTAATTGGGTTTTATTTTTATTGTCTCCTGTCTGGTTGACCAACACGGAATGGTCTAAAGCAGATTTATAAAAACTTCAATTAGGTCCACAAGGATGAGCTGTGTATAATCAAGAACTACTTTAGCGTAATCTGTTCATTCCAAAAGGCTTTACAATCAAAACAGGAGGATATAGGATACTCATTAGAGTTGCTGTTGATTTATTTTTAAATAAGAACACGTCTTTTTGCTTTTTGTAGAACTAATAATTTTACTGGGATAATAAAAGATAAATATCAGCCTGTATTAAACAGCATGAAATTTCCTCAATTTTGGTTTGATGAGAGTTTTTTTTAGTTCTATGTTCCTTCTATGGTACATAATAATAATCAGTTATTAAACCAATTCTCATCTCTACATGTAATATTTGAATATGCACCCTAGAAGTAATTTGTCTGGAGAAAACACCGATAAATCTTTTTTTTAGCCAAAAAAGCATTTATTTGTGATTTACACAATGTGTGTGCATCTAATGTTTAACGTGTGCATGACATGAATATGTTTACATGCTGGATGTCTTAACGTGTAGCTGCAGAGTTTAATCCAGTTTGTAATCATGTTTTGTTCTGTTTGCAGTTGCTGGGAAAAAAATATAAACATGGGCTACTGGTGGATCATCCGCTCACCCATCCTGTTTGCTTACCTGGTAAGATGCATTTTATGTCTGAATTTTAGTACATTTAATATAAATTTTGACTAAAAACTGCTCGCCCCCATATTTGGATCAGCACATTGAACAACGATTCATTCATTCATTCATTCATTCATTCATTCATTCATTCATTCATCTTCTATCCCGCTTATTCCATAATTCTCAGCTCACATCTGTATTTGATAATAAATTAAATCCTATTATTTATTATTACTTGACATGTAATTTTTGAGCTAAACAAAATGGACAAATGAAAACTCTAAAAAGTATTGATTATTTATTAATATGCATTGACAAAATATTCACAAATATAGCATTAGCAACTCATCAAAAAATTTCCACAATAATACTGGGGCTCACTTAGAGAGATCTATAGAGCTTAGATTGGAAATATATTAGCCCCTCTTATACATGTCTCTGGAAACGCCTCAGTGTTTCCCCATAAGAGCTGGAGGAAATGTCTGGAGAGAGGGATGTCTGGGCATCCCTGCTTGGACTGCTGCCCCCGCGACCCGATCCTGGATAAGCAGTCAGAAAATGATGATGATAAAGACAAAAATCCTTCTATTTTGAAAAGAAATGATGAGTTGAACTTGAGGAGTTGTGAGACCTTTAAAGGCTCCTGCCACTGTATCAGAGTTACTGAGATTGGACAGATGACAAGGTTTGCCTCCAGTGCAAAAAGCCAGTATGTTAATAACTGTGGTCAACATACAGAAAATGGCGACAGTAACAGTTTCAATACCATTTTAATGCTTACAGGCCAGCATTAAAAGTTTGGGCCGAATGATCTTGAAAAGAAGTTACAAACTGCTGTTCTTGCCAATTTTCACCAGTTGGACAATGTTAACTATCTAACAAATTGCTAACATGTGTGATTTACACAGCACACAGAAACAAAAGCACCCCCAATTGTGGATGTCAGAGTCCAAAGCCTTGATTGAAGAGTTTATTTGCTCTACTTGAATGTAAAATCTGCCTTACAACCATTTTTTCCCTTCTGATCTCTTCTATCCTTTCTCTTTTTCTCAGATTAATTTCTTTATATTTATTAGAATTATAAAGATCCTAATGTCCAAACTTAAAGCTCACCAGATGAGGTACACAGACTATAAGTTCAGGTAGGTAATTCACTACACCCTGTGTAGATTGATAAATTAATTATAAAATTATTGATTATAAAATTATTAAATTATTAAAGATTATACTATATGGTCAAAAGCACTTGGACACAGGTACAGTTAGGCATTTAGCAGATGCTCCTATCCAGAGTGACGTACAAACAGTGCTTGATCATCTCATGCAAATTTGTTTTTTACATCCTGTTCCAGATATAATCTCCCTCTTCCTTGTATAATAATCACCAGACCTTAGAAATCCCAAATCTACTAGATGGTGTTCCATGACTGTAGGGATTTGATCATTCAGACACAATGTCATTAGATTGATCAGACGCTTATGTTAGGTAAGGAAGTCTGGGGTGCAGTTAGTGTTCCTGTTTCGATGTTTAGTGGGTTTGAGTCAAAGTCAGGGCTCTGTACAGTACACTCGAGTTTTTTTCCACACCAACTAGAACAGAGCATACATTTGTGGAATTCAGGGGTTTTCTACATAGAACTATTGTCCTGATGGAAAAGTGTTTGAGTATGTTAGACAAGGTACTGGTGAGGTATCCCTAAACTTTTAGCCATATAATATAGATAATTAGATTATAATGTATTAACTTTTTCAATAAATTCTCCTTTTCAGATTGGCTAAATCCACTCTTACACTGATTCCACTACTGGGGATTCATGCTGTTCTCTTCACCTTCGTTATTGATGAGTCTGTGGACAGAGAGTCTTTGTTGCGGCTCGTTCGACTCTTCTATGACCTGTTCTTCAGTTCATTTCAGGTCAGAGTTTAAGAGGTATATTTGTACACAAGCCATGCTTCCTTCATTGATTCTGACAGGAACCAGGCTTACATTCTTACTCGGCTACTTTAAGTACTTAAATGTAGTTTTTAAGGAAGTGACGCTAACTTGTCTGAGCTAATGCAGACAGTCATTTGGATTCGTTAATTAACAATATCCAACACTGTTTGTTCCAAAATAAATTCAGTATAAACTATTTAATATTTAAAGTTATTGTTTGGTACTAACTTAAACAGGATAAACAAAAGCTTAAATCATGTTTTTGTCGATGATGATGATGATGATGATGATGATGACGATGATGATGATGATGATGATGATGACGACGATGATGATGATGATGATGATAGTTAGCTAAAAATAAGCGCTTGCAAACATAGCTAACTGTCCTCAACCTCCTATTCCTCAACAAACAACAACAAAGTTTTACTGTAAAAAAATCCGGCAGTAAGGTGCATTTGCCTTTTTTTTTTCCTCCAATAGTGAAATTTCCATGTTGCACCAGCACTTTGTTTTTATGTTAATATAAAACAACAGTAAAAGTTGTTACACAAACAACGTAATCTTGCTAATTTATTGCTAATATCTTCTCTGTTGCCCTGCTCTGTACACACACTCACAGGCATTAATCTCATAGCTGTTATTGCACCGTTTAACAGTTATCATCTGTAAGTATATAGTATGTTATGGAGACATTTTTGTTCACTGGCAGCAGTTCTAGTTGTAATGTCTAATAGCAGCATACAGGATATACATTTAGTATCACTCCTTTGGACGCTTAGACTATAACAGCTTGTCTCTGAAGGAACTGCTTAGATATTAATCTGTTTCATACAGGGGGCGGGAGTCATTCTTCAGCAAGAATGGTAGTTTAGCTACCATCCTCTTTTCTCCCAGGACTGAGCTGGCCTTCCTGATCAGCTTCACCAATCTCTTTGTGTTTGCAGAATAGCAGCCTTCCAGACAACTGTACAATAACTAAAACTTGTATTAGTTCTGACAGATTTCACTCTCTCCACTTAGGGTTTGCTGGTGGCCATCTTGTACTGCTTTGTTAACAAAGAGGTGAGGTCACATTTAATTTAAAGTAAGACCTTTCTTTTAACATGGTTGTTCGCTTTATTTTACTGTGATATATATCTTGGACCAGGTACAGAATGAGATGTTGAAGCGATGGAAGCGCTGGAAGCTTGGAAAAGACATCGAAGAGGAATATCGCAATACGCACAGTCAGACAGCTCATGGAAAGAGTGCTAGCATGAATGTGCCTTTACCCCCAGATCATTCAGACACCCATGAATCTGCAGCTATGGCTCCGTCTTCGGAGGAGAGCCACTGTCTGGTGAAATGCAATCGGAATGGAGCAGGACTGTCACAAGTGGTGGGCAGGGCAGGTCTGCCGGAGGGTACCAGTAACTGCAGCTCACTAACTGAGGATATTTGCTTGGAGGAGCGACTTCAGACCACAGGGCATCCTGCAGGGAGAGAAGAGTCTGATACCTGAAGAGATCTGAAGCCAATTCCTGAACACATTGTACTATAACAAGACATAAATGTTATAAAAATGGTGCACTTTATAAAAATCATTGGTTTGGTAGTGAAAAAGAAGAAAAAGTTGCAGAAAAATGGGGTGTTTATAGAGGACAAAAAAATTCTACTGGGGCCAGTGCCAGTGTTTAAGCTCAATCAGCCCAATTTTCCAGTTTTCCAATTAAAAAGTTCTAGGCCGGTTCCCAGATCCTGGCTGTAAGCCTTGCTGTTCTCGATTGGGAATCCGTTTAAGAGGCACCATGTTTAAAAGTCAATGGAGTAACGATGACAAATCAAGGAGAAAAGTTAAGCATTGTATTTCATTAGCAGTTGACATAAAAGACTAGAAAGCAGGCATACAAAACCGTGCAGATATGAGGAGATAGCGAGGGAACAGCAATTTAAACAGCATCCAAAAAAAAGATTTAAAAATACAGAAATATTTAAAATGGCAACAAGAGATACAAAGATAGCGTTTCCACTCATCTTTAGGTGATTTAAAAGGTTCTGTTTCACATACACACTACCAGCACAACCGTAGTGGAAACATGCTAACAATGTATTTGGACTCTCACTAGTCACCATACTACAGTAACTTATAACAAACATTATGTAAATCTGTTAGTTAGCTCATATGGTGCTAAGCATGTAACAAGTTCAGACCTCCATTCATGGCAATGCTTGGTTGTATTTTTAAGGCTCGCAATGACATACTGATAATGCTCACAGTGCACCATTAAAACATTATATGACTACTTGCTCTGTAGGACATCTACAAAAAAAGCCTTCTCTGCATTTTAGCACATGGACAGGTGTTCAGACTTGTTTGTAGACCTAATGAAATTGATAGGAGGGGTTCTGTCTTTGCCCTGAGCAAGATCAGTCATATAATGGAGTTTGAATATAAACACACAAATGTGTGTACATTATGGGGAGCCAAACAAACCTTCTGCATGGATGAGAGTTAATAGTTCATCCATGTAACTCCTTATATTGGAACATTTTTTACACTGCCATGCACTTTATCCCTTTAGTGGATCATTACAGTTTAGAAATTTCACACAAAGCAAGAAATGGTCCAGGAAATGGTATTAATGTCATTTTTTTTCTTTGTTTTATGTCATTGTTGTGCAAACAAACATATCCAATAAGTCACAGATACACACACACTGCTTTCCATACAAATGGAATGAAAAGCGGTTAAGTGCACAGTTAAGTGCATTATTATCTTTCTTATATGTTGTGATATGGTTATTTCTCTGCCGTTGCAATATATAAGTTATAATTTAAATTATAATATATATATATATAATCATATATAGAAGAGCTGATCAATGCTGGTCATTGTAAACAGCTCATGACTTATTACTATTAAACAAATACTATCAATCTAATGGAAAAACCTAAACATCACATTTCTTTCCAGAATCCAGACATGGTCTCACTTTTTTTCATATCATTATCTTTTGACTTTTATTCAGGTTGTTCAGGTGTGTAACATGAATTTGATTATTTAGACACAATAATATTAATGAGATTAATGTTGGTTAAGAGGCTGGAGTGCAGTTGGGAGGTGGGGCCCAGTGCTCTGTGCAGGACAATTTCTAATTTATATAAATTAATAAAAAATTATTTATATAATATGTATACCTTATAAATTATATAAAATAGATTTGTACAGTACTGTATATTGGCAGCTTGGCAGGTGTAATTTTTACACATGCTAGATCTGAAAAGTTTGTTGCGATTATTTTTAACTGATGGAGCCACTCACAGCATCATAGCATCAGTAAGAGAAAAAAGTAAAAAGTTCAATGTATTTTCAGGGAACAGGAAAAGGTCTCTCTCTCTAGGTCATGAACTACACAGGCTAGGAAAATCATTCCTTATACTCAATCCCTGTACGTTTTTTCAATCCTTTATTCTGTAATGTTTCTTCGGGTCGACAATTTTGCACCGCTGCTAGAAAAGAACGAAAATATATCCGCTTTTCGGGAGCCTCTTTGGACTTTTATGTGTCACATGTGTTTTACCTGGTGCTTGCTGAGTGTTTAAAAAAATATTTATTATGACTGATGGTAGTGTGTGTGTGAGTGTTTGTGTGTGTTGTTATTTTGCTTATGTCGTATCATATAAGCTGTGATATCAAGATATTACATTATCTGGTTGTTTATTCATATGTTACGATTTTAGTGTAAACTAAACACAAAGTAACAAATATAAAGCTGTGAACCAGTGTGTGATGTGTGTGATTTATCATGATGACTAAAACATGTGCAGCTCTGGGAACTTGAAGAAAGGTCTAGATCATGAATCACGGTTACTTAGAGAACACAAACACACACATGAGGACTTGGATTCCAGCCAGTGCTACTTTCCAGTTCCACATGGTTATCTCTACCAGCAGTAGGCCTAACTTCTGCTCAATTCCGTCTGGGCTGTGAACCATTTCGAGACACAAAGCCAGTCTCTGCCAAACAGGAAACAAGCAACACACTCTGTAAACTCTCATCACACACAAACACACTAAATACTTGACCCGGAGGTTCTCTGCCGCCCTGAGCTGCTCAAACGCTCATTAATTTTTTATGTGGAATGTCGACAGTTGCCAGAATTAGCTCCTGTTTACACATTAATGCCTATTAAAGGCACACAGACGCTTCCTCAGCAGGGATAGAGAAAGATTTTGTTTATAAAAACTATCCAATGACTCTCAAAGCATTGACATGTTTTTTTTTGCTGTCATACTTTAGTGATGCTTAGCCAGATCTACAGAGTGGCAGTAAAAGGTTAACTTTGTATTCTGTGACATGTAAATCAACCAATCACAGATCCAGTCAGATTCTATATATCATTTAAAAATATAGTTTTTAGCTGATATTCAGAAACGTTCATTGTTCATCTGCTGACAAATTGGACTTGTTCTTCACTGATGGAATAAAGTGTTGTAGCAGCTTTGTTTTCAGTCATACCTTTAAAAACACCAATATATAAAAATACTTTTATTTATTCGTCTTCTAACCCACTTATTCACTAATTCAAGGTCACAGGGGTCTGATAAAGCCTATCCGAGAGCACATAGGACAAAAAGCAAGGGTACACCCCGGATAGGTCGCCAGTCAATTGCAGCGTCTATAAGAACACTTATTTACCTTAATTTGTTTGGACAATGTGTTTTATCTAATGTTGTTGTTTATGTAACTGAAACAAGACATTTCCCCACCCACACATTGTATAAAGGGAGAACCTGGACAGTGAGGCGCAGTGGTGTAGTGGATAGCACAGTCACCTCACAACAAGAGGGTCCCGGGTAAGAATCCCGGGCCGGGTTTCTTTCTGTGGGGAGTTTGCATGTTCTCCCGCGCTTATGTGGGTTCTCTCTGGGTTCTCAGGTTTCCTCCCATAGTCCAAAAACATGCAGATTAGGTGGATTGGTGATTCTAAATTGTCCATAGGAGTAAATGTGTGTGTAAATGGTTGCTTGTCTATGTGTTGCCCTGATATGGACTGTAGAACTGTCCAAGGTGTGCATTATGTGTGCTGGGATAGGCGCAGCAGACCCCAGAATTAGGGAATAAGCCGGGTAAGAAGATGAATGAATGAATGAATGAATGAAAGATCTCTTCACCAAGCAGTGCATAGACAGCAGATTTCCAGGATCTGGAGCTGGTAATAATTTCACAGCAACTGATTTGCAGAAATCTGTATGGCTTTGGATAAATGTTCACATCATATATGACACACATGAACTGCAGATGCTCGTAAAACCATCATCAGATGATAAGACTTTGCTTTTTATGTTAATTTTTAAATTTTCAACACAAATAACTCTAGATGATCCTATTGTGATGTATATTCATTTACACTTACACAATTTGGCAGATGCTCTTATCCAGAGTGACTTATATGTTATCATTTTCAGCTTGTTACTGAAATGAGATAACCCTCACTCACAAATTGTATAAAGTGAGAGAATGGTTCTTTTTATGTACACCATTATTGTCACAATTTTATGTAATGCAGGTTATTTACAAAGTGTTAAACATAAGATATTTTAAACTAGATGGTCATTTTCTGGGCCATTTTCTAAATTAAATTGAATTACTGGTCATCAAGAGCGTGTGAAATAAATTTAGCAGAAATTCCTTCATTAAGTTTAATGCACCTGGATTAAAATTCATGAGGCGAGATCTCTTCACCATGCAGGACATTGACAACAGATTTCTTGGATCCAGAGGCAGTGATAATTTCACAGCGACTGACTTTCAGACCTAAAAGAAATTAATGTCTTTGGATAAATTCACAGATTCACATCATATAGTGCATTTTAAATCCATTTTCAGATGATACTGCTATCCTAGCTGCTATGTGTTTAGGTTCATTATACAGCTCATCAATCCAAAGATTTTACATCAATGTGTTGGTCTTTTCTTAATATTTTATTTAAGCTCTGTTGTTCATAAGAATGCTAAAATTGAAGCAATAAAATACCTTTTGCTGTCATTTAATTATAAAGAATAGATGAGTAGATTAGGGTGGTTTTTTTTGCTTGTCATTTTCAGAATGTATTCAGATTTTCCTCAGCCCTAGTTTCCCTGACACGCCCACTGTGCCTCCTCAAAACATATTCATCTTACAACATCTATTATTCATGTGGTTTGACTAAATAAAATCCATCTCTATGATTTATATATTAAAAGCATTTTACCTGAAGAAAAATGCATCTATAATGTAGCGTAGAGATGTCAAGGTTCTGTAAAAAACGATACTCTGCTAAAGTAATTTTGGAGTTTCTTACTCTAATATTATAAATGCTACTGAGCATGGCAATGCCTCAGATTGAACAGGCTATCGTTTTGTTCCTAGGTGCAACAAGATTACTAGAGTACCCAACAAGGCACTCATAAGCACCTAAGCAATTTTAGGTCAATGCAGTATGGCTATAATGCAGGCAAATCAGGTTGACCTGTAGAATCCAATTAATTTCTTATATTACACTACTCAAGAGGGTATTCCAATCATGTACATTCACAATTACAGTTTGTCATCCCTAAGCAGGCCCGGATCATATAACAGAAGGTGTCCAAAAGGCCAACAGGATTCAATTTGCCGTTCAATTCAATTAAGACCGTTTCAATGGTATGCAAAATGCTGTAAATGTAAATGTACCATGGTGGCTCAAAACCATGGCTTTTCCCCTAGGGGTAATCCACTCAAAAAAATCAAGGTCTTGCAGCAATACCTTTGAGCCCTAGACATATAACATAACATAACAGGAGGCTCTTTGTAGTCATTAAATGCTTACAACAGATGCCTCTCTCACAGTCTGGTGAGCATTGATGGGTGGCTATGCACAAGATTTATGGAAAGACACTCATCTTTGAAGGCAAAAAAGCACATTCTGCCATACCTGGTCAAGCAGCATGTGTTAATACATACGGACAACATATTAATGTTTATCCACATCAATCAATATTGATGGCTCTGGATTCTGATCAGATCAGATTCAACTTTGTCATCACACATGTAACGAAATACTCTAAATACTCACTTTACAAGTTGTCACATCAGATTCTTCAGTGGAGAACTTTACTTACTTAGAGCAATCGACATACCCAGGCTTTTGAATTATGGAGCAGATATCCTGTCAAGGCATGGGCTGAGGCTCAGGGAAAGGAGACTTTTGGACAACCTGAGTCTGGTTCTTGGATCTATTCTTCAGGAGGGATATTCGCTTGCAAGCATCCGCACCCATGTGATGGTTACTCAGTTATGGTTTCTAAAGAGGTAGAGCTCCTATCAACAGGTCTCTGGACCAAGATTGTTCAGATCATACTCCAGTTTAGAGCTCATACTGTCAGGATATGGAAGGAACAGCAGCGGTAGCAATGCAGGAAGTGACACATACTATGATGAAATTTCTGCAGAAATGTTTTTTCTGTAGGGGTATACCTACAGGTATATGTGGTGGCAATAGCTGTCTTTCAGGAACCTTTGGGTGGTAAGTCACACTGGTTTTACACATGATTTCTCTGTGGCAATAGGAGACCTGTACAGCAACCAAGGTCATCATTATGTTATTTGACTGTACAAGCCTTTGGCATTGGGATCAGATAAGAGTTTGACATTAAAATTGTGGGTGTTCACAAATGGCAGGCCTATTGTAAGGTAATTTTCCCTGAAATCCATATAGTCGGAATGGGAATGATCCAATATCAGCCCGATTATCTTGCAAAGTGTACCCAGCATTACATTCATAAAATTCTAAATAAAAAGCTTAAATGTCAATCACAAATACTGTCTAGCATTTATGATGTTAATATCATCTAAGAAATGTTTTTTCTTTTTACAATCTATTTGTTACGCTAGAGAACCACAGACAGGTAAATCGCATTAAGCACAGTTCTTTTATTTTCGGACGAGTGACACACAAATAGAGAGAGTGCGGGAAGGGCAGGTGCGAGATCTGGGGAGCAGAGGTGACTTGGGCACAGACGCTGACACAGACGAACAATCAAGCGCACGACACGGCAGACACGATCGGGATCCTGGGAACACTGGAACACAGACAGAAACAAGTGAAAACACAGAACTATCGGTATTATTAACAGAGAGTCTTTCGCTGTTCTTTTAGCTTCATAGAACGAGCTTGGACGCAGAGTGTTCGAGGAGTGGGTTTAAGTAGCGTGCGTGATTAGATTGGAACATGAGACAGTTGAGCAGGATTAGTATTCGGGAGAGTGTGGCGGTGACTGAGAGGGCATGACACTATTAAAACTAAGTTAAACATACATTCCAAATTTAATATTGATCTTGTTAAGAAATTGTATTCTGTAACGCTGTTACGAGACAATGTCTATTAAGTTATATAAAGCATTGAACTGAATGTACCTAAGACAATTTGATTGAATGTACCTATGAAAAGTTTATGAAATCTACTTAAGAAAAAAAATCATATTGATACAACTAAATGCTGGCGCAGAAATTCTGCTTTGTCAGTTTGCAATTGTAAGATTGATTGCTTTACCCTTTTTAAAAAAACAAACAAAAAAAAAACAATGACCCCACATTACGGTTCTATTAATAATGACTTCATTAATTTGATCTCCAAAAAGGAGTTTCATTTGATGATGAAACCCACCAAATGGAAAAATGACTACATCTGAAATATGTTGATTAAAAAAAACACATGTTTAGTTAAAGGCATATGTTCCAATATATTCTGCTATATAGTATACGAGTGAGAAGTTTACGGGAAAGGAAACTGGAACAGAAAAATTATTTGTTAGCATTGTGTTTAATCTGTGCACTTTTCATGCACTTAGGGGCAGTGGTGGCTCAAATGGTTAAGGTTGTTGAGCAAGATCCTTGAGAAAGACCCTTATCCCTTCCTGCTCCTGGGGCACTGTACAATAGATGACCCTGCGCTCTGACCCCAACTTAGATGGGATATACAAAAATAAAGAATTTTCCTCGAGGGATCAATAAAGTACATTAAAGTTAAAAAAAAAATTGTAGTAGTTAAGGATTTTCTAATCATGGAGATCATTTTGACATGAAATGTTGGTGTGTCTTTACTCATTTACATTTACAGCATTGACAGACGTCCTTATCCAGAGGCACATGCATTTATTTCTATTGTTTTCTCTAACTAACCAATTAGGGGTTAAATTGTTCAGCAGCCCAGCAGTGGTAGCTTGGTGATGCTGGGAGTAGAACCCATTTCTTCCAATTAGCAGTCCAATGCCTTAACCACAGAGCTATCACTTCCCCACTTACTCCCATAGGAGTGAATGTGTGTGTGAATAGTTGTTTGTGTTGCCCTGAGATGAATTGGCGACCCGTCCAGGATGTACCCCTGCCTCTCGCCCTATGTGCGCTGGGATAGGTGCCAGCAGACCCCTGTGACCCCGATTTAGGGAATAAGCGGGCAAGAAGATGAATGAATGAATGAATGAATGAATGAATGAATGAATGAATGAATGAAGTGTTTCATAACTTGACAATGAATGCATTAACAGTTAAAAAGGTTTGTCCCTAATGAGCAAACTGGTGGGGTTCATACCGAGATGCTCATTTAACTAAAATTCTGTTTTTCATATTCTTGCTATCTTTCTGCTCTGTGATCAGTTATAATTTTAAATGCACGGTAATAGCCCACGTCTTGTCATTTCTATGGTAAGTAGCGTGGAGATAGACTCCAGTATTGATTCTGCAGCTAGCAGGACGCATATAGAGTCTGATTAAAGTTAGCTCAAATGGGAATCATGATGAAGACATCATGTCAGGGTGAGATACAGGAGTATAAATTAATAACAAGTATTGAGGAGAAATACTAAACAAGGGGAATAAATTAACAAGGGAGAGGAGGGTGCAGAAGAAGCAAGCAATTTTAAGCAGCACCTTTTCTTTTTTATATTATTTTTAGGTTTGAGCCTTGCTCAAGGGCCCAGCACTGGCAGCTTAGTGGTGCTCAGAATTAAACCCACAATGCACTGAACTACTACAATGATCTTATGGCTCTTATATTGAAGAACATTCATTCATTCATTCATTCATTCATTCATTCATTCATTCATTTATCTTCTTACCGGCTTATTCCCTAATTCGGGGTTACAGTGGTCTGCTGGTGCCTATCCCAGCGCACATAGGGCAAGAGGCAGGGGTACACCCAGGATAGTTTGCCAGTCCAATGCAAGGCATACATAAACAAACAACCACTCACACACACATTCACTCCTATTGGAAATTTTTGACTCACCAATCAACCTAAAGTTTTTGGGAGGAAACCGGAGAACACAGAGGAAACCCATGCAAGCGTGGGGAGAACATGAAAACTCTTTTCAGAAAGATCCCTGACCCGGGAATTGAACCTCCTGGGACCTTCTTGTTGTGAGGCGACCTGGCTAATCACTACATTGAACATTGAACTATTTCTTTTTAAAAGTAAAATATTATAAATACTATAATTAAATACCTATTCATGTACTGTAACTGCTTTCTTTTTGGGCTTTAATTACCCTTTAAGTTCCCTTTTCTATTTTATTAATTATTGTTTCTCTGGTATGTTGTATTTTTTTTTTCTCTCAATCTGTATGATTCTTGTATTTTTCGATTTTTTTTTCAGGTTATTCGTGTTCTATTCATTTTCTGGTTATTCATGATTCATTCATCTCTTCATTTTCTTCTCTTTCATTCTTTCTCAAAGTTGTTCTTTAATAAAAAAAAAAATCTAAATCAGAATTTTACAAATTTGTGAACATTTGTATCCTCCCATCTTTTGTTTTGTTTGTTTGTTTCTTCTTAAACCTTGAACATTTTGCCCTTGCATTTTAAATGAGTATTTTATTATTAGTCTTTCTCTTTCTTATTCCTTTCTCCTTTTTACATTCTCGTCCTTGAGACTCTCTTTATTTTCACTCTCCATGCACTCTCTCAGAATATATACAGACCAGGTCCAAATCTTATCTAAGCTTCATTAGATGTTTACACCAACAGAGACAGTGGAAGATGATGGACTGAATAAATGGGTATGTTCTTTGTTTTTATTATTTGACCAGTAAATGACATCTTTGGGTGTGTTTGGTTCTTCAATTGTTCAGATGTGAGTGAAATCTATGAAACAGAGGAGCCATGTGTCATTCTGTCTCTCTTATTGTTTCTTCTTTAACATTGATTCCATAGGGGCATGTTGTTTTGATGAGGATAAAGGCTTAACAAACCGACATCAATAAACACATTCCAAATGAAACTCACACGGGGAATGAGATAAAAGAGACAGTCGATCAAACATACACATACACTCACACACCATTATACCACCTCTTTCTGCATTCACATGAATAGATGAATGTTAATGTGCTGTTCTTGCTGTGAATGTAGTGTTGGTCTTTTTGTGCCTCTTCTCTACTATAAGCCGGTTTTCTACTAGATTGTGTTGTGTGACTGCGGGGGTTTGATCATTCGCATCATAAAGTGATTCAAAAGATCAGTAATGTTGGGTGAGAAGGTCTGGGGTGAAGTTTTAGGTTCCAGTTCATCCTGAAGGTGTTCACTGAGGTTGACGTTTCCTCCCACAGTGCAAAAACATGTACTGTACATTAGGTTGATTGGTGAATCTAAATTGCCATAAGAGGGTGTGTGATCTATTTGTGGCCCTGTGATCAACTTAAGACCTATACAGTATGTACCCCTGCCTCTCACCCTATGTGCACTAAGATAGTCTCCAGCAGACCCCTATGACCCCGAATTAGGGAATAAGCTGTTTAGAGGATGAATGAATGAATAAAAGAACAATGAAATACATTCAAATTTGTTCTAGACACCCAAGTAAAACAGTTTGGGAAATTGAACCATTATACAATCTAATTGTGTGGCATAGTGGTTAGCAAGGTCGCCTCACAACAAGAAGGTCCCGGGTTCGATTCCGGGGTCGGGGATCTTTCTGTGCAGAGTTTGCATATTCTCCCCGTCCTCTGGGTACTCCGGTTTCCTTCCACAGGTCGATTGGTGATTCTATATTGTCCATAGGAGTGAATGTGTGTGTGAATGGTTGTTTGTCGGTGTGTTGCCCTGTGATGGACTGACGACCCGTCCAGGGTATACCCCCACCTCTCACCCTATATGAGCTGGGATAGGCACCAGCAGACCCCCGTGACCCTGAATTAGGGAATAAGCGGGTAAGAAAATGAATGAATGAATGAATGAACAATCTTCTAATAGTATTGACAAAATACTGTCTATTATCTATTATTAATCATTTTGTCTTTTTTTTTATTTTGACTCTCACTCAAATTAATTTTCTTTACACGGTTGTTCTTTCATTGCCTGAGGCGACTGACATTTTAGCCAGAAGCATTATTCTTCATTTCAGAAATAAGTGTAGATATTGGGCTCATTTCTAATAGCACACATACGTGAGATGACTGTTGTAAATGTCTCTTCTTTCCAAAACTAAACTATATGAAGTATGTGTTAGTAGAGTGTAGACTGCCACGGCTGGGACTTCAAGCAAAGCACTTAACGCTCAACTGCGAATAATTATTTCAGTTAAAGGTTCTCACAATGACAGTCACTCACAGAAATAAGAGAAAGAATTTATTTGTGGTAAAGTTACAGGATGCGGTTCACTTCATTTCAGGAACTTGCTTAAACACACACACACACACACACACACACATTTGGTAATTATTAGGACTGTAATCCTAAAGAATGCACGTATATCTCCTCAATGTTTGCCAGCATTTAGGTATTTACTTCAAAACTGCAGAAAGAGAGAGGGACAAACAGAAAAGAGCAATAAATAGACAGAAGAAAGAGAGAGAGCGAGAGAGAGAGAGAGAGAGAGAGAGAGAGAGAGAGAGAGAGAGAGAGAGAGAGAGACAGACAGACAGACAGACAGAC
>JAOTRA010059785.1:0-16365 GCA_026260255.1 Pseudolaguvia tuberculata | reverse complement strand
TAGATAGATAGATAGATAGATAGATAGATAGATAGATAGATAGATAGATAGATAGATAGATAGATAGATAGATCATGCTCACTGGAATGCTGTGAACTTAAATGCTACCAATCTGCCACTTTGCATTTAACAGGTCTCTTTATCTTAAACTGCTCAACTGTAAGGCAAAGTCCATCAATTTAAATCTTTGTTGGCTTTCAGACGGAGGACTTACAATTTTTCAGTGACATGATGAACTGCATTTTTCCCCTTATTGATTTGACAAAAGAAAAGGATTGTTGGTGTCAGTCGACATGTAATATAAGTATAAACAGAAACTTGTTTTACTTATAATGCTACTTTTGTATAATGTAAAATGGGATGTTTAATTAAAAAAAAAAGTATAATTGGGAAGTTGGTGCAATTTGAGTGGAATAAAGAATAACATGGTTTAACATTGTATATTATATATGAAGGTTATATACTTTTTTGTAAATAGCATAAAGTTTTAAAAAAAATTAAAAAATTATTTTTGATGAATTGGGCTTCTGATTGGAGGACTGTTTTTACTTCCGGGCGATGGTGCGCTATTTAAGGAAGCACAGCGCTACCCTTGGCGTAGCTTAATATGTCTAATGGTGGTAGTGTGGTAGTGGAATCCATGATGCAGACCACTTCAGCAAGTAAGTTCTCTAAGGTTGGACAAACAAATAAAAACAGACAGGAAGATGGCAAACAGGTTCAAATTCTCGTGAACTGAAAAACATGCAAAAGGTGAGAATCCATAACATCAATATTAAACACTCAGACACTGTGTTTGGTTAGCAAAACAATACTTCACAACATGCCTCATGGATGGCACTCCTTAAATAAGGCGCTTATGCCGTCTGACCTGGAACAGGAAGTCAGGAGAATTCTGCCCTAGTGTGGTGTTCAGGGAGCACTGCATCCCTAACATTGTGTGTAACTACTCGTATCTGTGGTTACCCTTAAATGAATCCCACTCTCTAGAGTTTTTGATTTTATTATCAAACATATTAATGTATTAAATATATTAGCTGTTGTTTTGTATTAAATAACCTTGCCAGTGTCCAGTATTTGTCACAATAAGCACAAACATATCTTGGGTTAGTGTATATGTACTTTTATTGTGTTAGTCTAAGGTTACAAGCTATTCACTATTCACTAACACAGCTTTCAATTTTTCAAAAATAGTTATCACTTTGAACAATTTTATTTGACAGTCATGAGGTTTTGTAACAACTGAGAATCTCACTTTCAATTTCTTTGTTTATTAAGCAAGTTAAAATATAGTGTAAAGATGCTTATTCCATGTATGGACTTGAAGCCAGATCAATCACACTGACTTTTTCGCTTTTTATCTGCACCCAGCAAGTTTACTAAATCAGGCACATTTTGATATTTAATTTAAACAATAGTCAAATGAATATACAATAGAACGAAACAAAACGTTTTAAGCAAGCTGTAGCTAAATACTGTCATATGTGACTCTACTACTGGTCATATTTTCCAAGACAAGTTCATTTTGTCGGGCGGCGCGGTGGCGTAGTGGATAGCACAGCTGCCTCACAATAAGAAGGTCCCGGGTTCGAATCCATGTTCACCCCGCGCTTGCGTGGGTTTCCTCCAGGTGCTCCGGTTTCCTCCTATAGTCCAAAAACATGCAGATTAGGTGGATTGGTGATTCTTAATTGTCCATAGGAGTGAATGTGTGAATGGTTGTTTGTCTATGTGTTGCCCTGAGATGGACTGGTGACCTGTCCAGGGTGTACGCCCGCCTATGTGTGCTGGGATAGGTACAGGTGACCCCGAATTCGAGAATAAGTGGGTAAAAAGATGAATGAATGAAGTTCATTTTGTTTTTTTCATGAGAACACTACTAACACTTAATTATACTAAAAGGGTATAATTGTCTTTCAACAAGAAAGAACTCAACTGATTAACAAAAATATTTAGCTTTTATGACTTTTATGACTATCTAGTTTAGTGACAGATCAATTTTCTTGTTTAATCCTTAACATTTTTAAATAAAGGGAAACAACAATCAATATAGTATTTGCTTTAGGGCAATTTTAACATGTTTTCAATCCTAATCCTAATACATAGGAGCTGAAATCTTCCACAGTGAAAAGTTCAAATATAAAAATGATCTGGTAATAAGCATTTGCCCATTTAATCACAGTGAAATCACTCACTGAATTGCATTCATTCATTCATTCATTCATTCATTCATTCATTCATTCTTACCTGCTTATTCCACAATTCAGGGTAACATGAGTGTGCTGGAGCCTATCCCATTGCACAATTAGCATTATTTTTTGAATGATACTGAGGTTTATAGTGAGATGAAGAAGGTCCAATGGCAGGGCTTTTCATATGGCTCTTCAGATACATAAAGTCACTTACTGTATAGAATTAGGTCTGGCCAGATAATTTGAACATTTGAACATCATATTTACTTTGGTTTAAAATGTGAACATATTACATTTTATATTTAACTGTAACAAAGATCTATTTAGAAACACAAACGCCTTGTTAAACTTTGTATATCGATCCACTGAATGGCTCATACACTGAATGGAAACTAGGGAAACAATATTTTCCTTGTGCTGACACTGCACATCTGTCTTTTTTTCAGAACCAGCTTTTTAAAAATTTACAGGAGTCAGGTATGCTGCATTTAGAAACGAAAGGAAAAACAGCTTGTCTATAGATTGTAAAGACTAAAATAGCTGACTAGTAAAGGGAATATATGGGTTTAGCTTGTCAATCACAATCAGTTTAAATCTCCACTATACATTAAATGGAAATATAACAAAAGCTCTCCAGGTCTTTGTTCACCTGTGTGCTTTATATCTTGTCAATAGTTTTTGTTCTCTTTTAGTATAAATGTAGGAGTTGAACGAGGCACGTAAACAGTTGACCACTTGGAAGCTAGGACAAGTCAAACCAATCAACAAGATGATGGGCAAAGTAATAACCTAAATATAGGAGGAATTTAATTGCATTACTCTTTGTTGACAAAAAAAAGTGTTTGCTGTAAGTTTAAAATGGAATTCTGAAATTTTTATCCAAACAGGTTATCTTCTATGAGGACAGGAACTTCATGGGGCGCTCCTGGGAGTGCAGCAGTGATTGTTCCGATATGTTCTCTTATATGAGCCGCTGTCACTCCTGTAGAGTGGAGAGTGGCTGCTGGATGGTCTACGACGGCACCAACTATATGGGAAACCAATATTTCATGAAGAAGGGTCATTACGCTGACTACAGGAGCATGTGGGGCTGGGGCAACAACTACATCCGATCCTGCCGCATGATCCCCATGGTTCGCTTGATCATTTTATGGTACATTTCTTCCAGTAGTTTCATTTAATCTGGAAATTAAATTGTTAATTCTCTTTCCCAAAACAGTACAGAGGATCTTACAGAATGAGGATCTACGAGAGGGACAACTTCATGGGTCAGATGATGGAGATGGTGGATGACTGTGATTCCTTTATGGATCGCTACCAATGGTCTAACGGCTGCATGTCCTGCAACGTGATGGATGGCCACTGGCTCATGTATGAGTATCCGCACTACAGAGGCAGGATGTGGTACTTCAGACCTGGAGAGTACAGGAGCTTTAGAGACTACGGTGGCATGAAGTTCATGAGCATGAGGCGCATCATGGACACTTGGTATTAAAAGAAGAATGATTTTATTGATGCACCAACCAATACATTTTGAATAAAACTTAATTAGCTACTACAGTAATCAGTGTTTTGTCCCTTCTGTGATACATTTATTGAATAAGAAATCCCTGTGCCTGACAGGCTTTGGCTCTACATGTCACATTAGAGTGAAACAACTAAGAGTGGACCCTCCTCTAACCCACAGGTCACAAGTCTGAGAAACAGATATGGCATAGTCATTGCGGCATGAGATGTGTTTTGGCCTTAAACTTAACACTACGGCACTTAAAATAATTGCTGCAGAAATAGACATAACATGTCAATATGAAGTTAATCTTAAAAGAGTTAGTTCCTGAATATAACATACTGGAAGAGCAACATCAACAACCATGATGGATGACACCTGTTGTTATGCAGTGTTAGTAACTTAAAAAAGGCTAAAAACTAAACATAAAACTATTAAATCTGCATGCATTCATGTTAGTTTTCATCCTCAGCTTCGTTTAGTGACAAATATCTGATTTCTTTTCTCATTAATGTTAAAACAATTGCAAAATTGTTAATATAGGTTCCAGCAGACCCCCGTGACTCTGAGACGGGGAATAAGCAGGTAAGAAGATGAATGAATAAATGAATGAATCCATCCACAATTTAGAATCAACACTTGACCTAATCTGCATTTTTTGAACTGTGGGAGGAAACCGGAGTACCCCACGCAAAGCCCACGCAAGCGCAGGGAGAACAGGTAAACTATGCACAGAAAGGTCCCCAGCCCAGGAATCGAACACAGGACATTCGTGTTGTGAGGCGACCGTGCTGGCCACTACACCACCGCACCGCCCTGAATGAATGAATGAATATTGTTAAAATTGCTTAACCAAAAATAAATGTTAAAATACTGCAAAGGCAGCATCACAGTGAAAATAAGCAGCATATTGTCAACACTGGCAACTAATGAAATGATCTCATATTGAACAGAAGAATATATCATACAACATTTCAGAGCAGCAAATTCAAAAACATACTAAAAGTACAAGGCAAATATAACAAAGTGAAGCGATTAATCAAATGCACTTTCAGCTGCCCACACCTGACCTTACTTCATATGTCTTTGCAAATTAGTAAGTACTTGCATTATGCTATACTTCTTGTATGGTGAGCATCTTTAAGCACACTTTTAATCCCCTATTAGACTAAATGCATCTCCGGGGTCATCATGTTTCAAAATTACTAGGTAGATGTGTGTATTTGCTGAAAGAATCCAAATGACATTACATTATGTTGTAGGTTAAAATGATTGTTTAAAATTTTTAAATTTCTCTCACTCTCTCTCTCTCTCTCTCTCTCTCTCTCTCTCTCTCTCTCTCTGCATCTCTCTAAACATTTCACAATATTTGTACTGAATCATGTATGTTCTAAATAAAATTGGAGATTATTTATTTATTTATTTATTTAATCGAAATTCTTTCTCACAGAGCAGCGGACTATATATAAATATAATAATTTTTTTTTAGAATGTATAGTTATTAATATATTTATAGTTTTTCTTCAGATTAGCAACTTACATGCAGTCTTTAATTAGCAGTTTGTTGATGACAATTAAACAAAAATAAATAAAACAGTAATGGTGCTTAGAAGTGTGATTTTCAAAACAAAAATTAAATCAAGGCTAGCTGGTACCCAGGCTAGCTGGTACCCAGATTTTTATCTGTGTATGGTTAAACTGTTGAAAATGTTCTGCCAAAAAAGGCTAAGGAGATTTTTTTTAATAAAAAATTTCTCATGCCAAGACTTTAGTCTCAGCAGCAGAGGATGTGACACTACCAAAATCCAGCATTCTAGGGTCTTAGCACTTGAAATAAAGTGCAGACAAACATGATCTGACAAACTGATTTCTCTTATTCTGTTTGTAAGGTAAGTAAGCAAGGCATTGATTTTGGCTTCCATTTTTAGGGGTATTGGGTAATCCTTCTGATTTGGAATGGACGTCTTTTTTGTTTGCATTTTTAGAATGTGTAGTATAATGTACAAATACTGCAAGACATTTTAAACTCCATGTAATTCATAAAGAGGAAAAGGAAAGGTAAAGGGATTCACATAAATTTTTGTCACATACAGGATAATATAGAGTACAACATATAGTGAAATGGTTTTTTTTTTTGCATATCCCCATATTTGTTGCCCTGCGATGTACTGGCAACCTATCCAGGGAGTACCACTGCCTCTTGCCCTACATATATGAGGCACCAGCAGACCACCGTGACACTGATTTAAGGAATAAGCAGGTAAGAAAATGAATGAATGAATGAATGAATGAATGAATGAATGAATGAATGAATGAATGAATGACTCAATCAATCAATCAATGTCACCAAAAAATATGTTTTAACTTTTTTTAAACCTTGCCTGTCCGTCTACAATGAACACATTTTATTGTAAAAAGAAGTCTGCCTAAAGGTTTCTACTCACCATTACTGTACATACTGTACTTTAGTGTACAGTATGTAAGAACATACAGTAAGAACATAATGCCTCAACAGTAAATAACACTAAGAATCAATTTTCAAATAAAATATTGAGTTAGTTGAAAATAGGTCATGTTCAAAGTTTATGTAAAAATATTTTTTTTATTTTAATTTGTTAGATGATTGAATGTTTTTCTTTATTGTTATTTTATTTTCAATAACATCTGGTTTGGAAATACAAATTAAAAACATTTCAACATAAAATTATTGGAATAATGGACAGATAATTTAGATGTATAGTAAATATCTCTAAGGAGACATAGAAGCAGAGTAAAACATACAAATTTTATCAAATTAAATTGATAACTTTGACAGCTATCTAAGTTCTGGGCACTGGTGACCTGTGGAGGGTGTAGCAATGGATAGGCTCCAACAGACCGGTGACCTGAATTAGGGAATAAGCTTGTTTGAAAATGGAGGAATGAATGAATCTCTAAACCTTTTCTAAATACATAAATGATTATGTATATTTTGTAGCCTCACATCTGAATCTATTTCTTCCAATCTACCAGTTTCCTGCAGTTTCTGAACATAAACTCTCTGGCAACTGATAAATTACTACAGTAGTTAAATGTTTAGCTATTTTTAAATGTATTTTAATATTCATTCATTCATTCATTCATTCATTCATTCATTCATTCATGTTCTTACTTGCTTATTCCCTAATCCGGGTCACGGGGGTCTACTGCGCCTAACCCAGTAGACATAGGGCAAGAGGCGGGGGTACACCCTGGACAGGTCGCCAGTCCATCTCAGTGCAACACATAGACAGACAACCATTCACACACACATTCACTGCTATAGACAATTTACCATCACCAATCAACCTAATCTGCATGTTTTTGGACTATGGGAGGAAACTGGAGCACCCTGAGGAAACCCACGCAAGCGTGGGTAGAACATGCAAACTCCACACAGAAAGATCCCTGCCCGGGATTTGAACCCGGGACCGACTTTTGTGAGGCAACTGTGCTATCCACTACGCCACCGTGCCGCCCTATAATATTTATCTAATAATATTTTAAAATGATTTTTTGTCAGTACAACAGTACAAAGTTTTCTATAGCATGAGGATCTTGTGAATCAATAAAACCTGTGTCCTGTTGGTTCGAGGAGGGTCACCATCTAAGTGGTTTCAATCTAATGTGTCACGTACAAAAACAACCTTTCAGTCACAGGGTTTTTTTATTTAACAATGATATATCATTACCCATCTGTAGAAACATTATAAATATCAGATTGTGGTATAACAGAAAGAGAAAAAACACTGATTGCTGTAGTAGGAATAAAATCTGTTTTTATTCAAAATCTGTTGGTTGGTGCATCAATAAAATCATCCTTTTTTTAATACCAAGAGTCCATGATGCGTCTCATGCTCATGAACTTCATGCCACCGTAGTCACTAAAGTTCCTGTACTCTCCAGGTCTGAAGTACCACATCCTGCCTTTGTAGTGCGGATGCTCATACATGAGCCAGTGGCCATCCATCACGTTGCAGGACATGCAGCCGTTGGACCAGTGGTAGCGATCCATAAAGGAATCACAGTCATCCATCACCTCCATCATCTGACCCATGAAGTTGTCCCTCTCGTAGATCCTCATTCGGTAAGAGCCTCTGTACTGTTTTGGGAAAGAGAATAAACACTATAATTTTCAGATTAAATGAAACTACTGGAAGAAAAGGATAAAGCTAACCATGGGGATCATGCGGCAGGATCGGATGTAATTGTTGCCCCAGCCCCACATGCTCCTGTAGTCGGCGTAATCACCCCTTTTCATGAAATATTGGTTTCCCATGTAGTTGTTGCGGTCGTAGACCATCCAGCAGCCGCTCTCCACCCTACAGGATTGGCAGCGGCTCATGTAAGAGAACATATCGGAACAATCACTACTGCACTCCCAGGAGCGCCCCATGAAGTTCCTGTCCTCGTAGAAAATAACCTGTTTGGGTGATTTAAAATTAAGCTGTGAATTTGTTTCTAGGAAAAATTATAGTTAGTATATTATACAAAAAAATATTACCTTTCCCATAGTGATGCCTTGATTTGTACCAGCTGTTGTGTAGCTAGCAAACTGATATCCTTTCTTGTTTAACCCATGCATTTATACTTGCCCATTACTAAAGACTGTGGGCCTCCTATTATAGACTAATTACTGACTAAGCAACTGAGATCCTATAAAAGGTTAAAACTTCACTTGTTCCAGAAGTCTTTACAATGTTTCAGGAAACACAATGAATGTTTGTGTACGATTAAAAGCATTGCATACTGTATACAGTCTCAATCTAAGCCAAATTAATTCATTATGCATTTTTCTGAGTTTAAAATAAATTATTGAATATTGGCAACACTAAATACGGGTCTATGCTGCTAAATGTCTAGCTGGTTAGTATACATATTTAATTTATCTTTTTGAGAGCTTAAGACTGTTCTATAAAAGATTGTAAATTATTAAATTCCTGTTATTTTCCAAAAAATGTTATATGGAATTTATTTTATAAGAGCTTTACCTTCTCATGGGCATTCTGTAGAGGTTTATCCATCAAAAAACATGAATACACTTTCAGTTTATGTAACCTGTGGAATATATGACTGTGGCTTAAATACAGTTTCTTTTGTTGTTTTGGCCAATAGAGAAACTGTTTTAGTTTCAGTACCTAACTGATGAAGTGAGAAACATTATTTTGGTCTGTCCTCTTGGTCTGTTATTAAGACCTTATAGCTTTGATAATTCATTCATTCATTCATTTATCTTTTCGCCCGCTTATTCCTTAATTCGGGATCACGGGGGTCTGCTGGTGCCTATCCCAGCTCACATAGAGCGAAAGGCAGGAGTACACCCTGGACGAGTCACCAGTCTGTCTCAGGGCAGCTTTGATAATGACCCTTTTTGGCTCTGGTACTGCGTTCATTTCTGTCTCTCTTTCCTAGCTCAGAGCTTACCGTTTTCAAAGTCTAATTTCTGTTCTTTTTATGGTGTGAGACCATATTCTCCTTTCCTTCATTTCTCCTTTGTATCAAGTTCAACTTTGTTAAACTTTTCCTGTCTTCTTCATGGTCATACTTGCTATAGAGTTGCTGTCAATATGTGGGCATCTTCTGTCTTTACGTGCTGATTCTGGATTAATATCTGATCTGAGCTCACTTTTAGCTCAGACACTGACCCTCTTTCCAATATGAATCTAGAGTAAGACTAAAGATAATCCAGACTGTCAATCACATACTGTCAGTCTCCCACAGAGCTCATAAGGATAGATTTAATTTTTATAATAATGTTCTGTATGTTGTTTTTCTCTGTGCTGTCTCCAGCCCTGAACGCTTAAATATAAAACATTTCAATAATAAATGTCAATCATCTTTACAGTAGAATTGAGTCATAGAACCAATTAATTAATTCATTCATCTTCGGGATCACGAGAGACCTCTGGTGCCTATCCCAGCGCACATAGGGCAAGAGGCAGGGGATACACCCTGGACAGTTCGCCAGTCCATCGCAGGGCCACACATAGACAAATAACAATTCACACACACAATCACTTCTATGGACAATTTTGACTCACCAATCAACCTAACTTGCATGTTTTTGGATGGTGGGAGGAAACCAGAATAACTGGAGGAAACCCACACAAGCACGGGGAGAACATGCAAACTCCGCACAGAAAGATCCCCGGGAATCCAACCCAAGACCTTCTTGTTGTGAGGCAACCGTGCTAACCACTACGCCACCGCACTGCCCTATAGAACCAATTAATGCAAAATAAAAACCTAGAACATTCCTGAAATATCATCACAGAGCAGCACATTTTTATTTTAGCTCTGTGGATTCATCTGAAGAGATGACATGACACAGCAAAAGTAATGTTTCCACAGTACTTGTAAATTTGTCTCTTTTTTTATCTTATTAGTCAATGTAAAGGTTACTGGCAACCAATGTTTGATACATTATTGAGCAAAGCTCCAAACTTACAGCTGCTCTGACTATTTATTTATTAGATCATTTTATATGTAACTTCTTTTCAACCAAATTAATACAAATCTCTAGCTCAAATTGCTTTAAAGTGCAATGTCTTTAGTAATATTAGTCAGGACGCTGATAGATTTCAATGTGTGACTTCAACGTTTTTGCTGTGTTTAGTTCAAAATAGCTCGGCATAAAATATTTCGGCATAGTGAATAGCACAGCCACCTCCCGGTTCGATTCCCAGGTCAGGAATCTTTCTGTACGGAGTTTGCATGTTCTCCCTGCGCGTGTGTAGGTTTCCTCTGGGTGCTCCGGTTTCCTCCGACAGTCCAAAAACATGTACATTTGGTTGTACATTAGGGTGAGTCTAAATTGCCCATAAAAACCAAAAATCCTTAAATCAATACCTATTATGAGATTAAAATAGCTCATTCTACAAGCTCAATTGTTGTTGTTTTTTTGCAGAAGCCTAAACTATAGAGTGTAATATTAAATATTAAATTTAATAGTTATCACCTTATTAGCGACATAGTTTAAGAAATAAGTTAAATTAAGAATGTGTACACTGATTTTTTTCCACCACTAATTTAGTTTGACACTAATCTATTTGATGAATATACTGTGTGGTTTAATTTTTTAAATTTGATTTTCCAAAAGTAAAGGAAAATCTAAACTAAAGGAGTTTGCTTAAAGTTGTAAGAAAAATGATATTGGATTCCATGGAAATGAAGCAAGTTTTTTAATCTGTTGTAGTGCATTTATTCAATTGTGCTTGAGACAAAAGAAAACACTTCAAAACATTAAATGAGTTCATTCATTGTCCACTTTTAATACCAAGAGTCCTTGATACGCCTCATGCTCATAAACCTCATGCCACCGTAGTCTCTAAAGTTCCTGTACTCTCCAGGTCTGAAGTACCACATCCTGCCTCTGTAGTGCGGATACTCATACATGAGCCAGTGGCCGTCCATCACGTTGCAGGACATGCAGCCATTGGACCAGTGGTAGCGATCCATAAAGGAATCACAATCATCCATCACCTCCATCATCTGACCCATGAAGTTGTCCCTCTCATAGATTTTCATTCTGTAGGATCCTCTGTACTGTTTTGGAAAAGAGACTGAACACTATAATTTCCAGATTAAATGAACCTCCTGGAAGAAATGTACCATAAAATGATAAAGCTAACCATGGGGATCATGCGGCAGGATCGGATGTAATTGTTGCCCCAGCTCCACATGCTCCTGTAGTCGGCGTAATCACCCCTTTTCATGAAATATTGGTTTCCCATATAGTTGCTGCGGTCGTATGCCATCCAGCAGCCACTCTCCACCCTACAGGAGTGACAGTGGCTCATGTAAGAGAACATATCGGAACAATCACTGCTGCACTCCCAGGAGCGCCCCATGAAGTTCCTGTCCTCATAGAAAATAACCTGTTTGGGTGATGTGATTTAAAAATTAAAAGGAAGAATTATAGCCATCATATTAAATCAAACAAATGATTACCTTTCCCATAGTCATGATAGTCGCCTTGTACTTTGTAGAAGCTGTTATGTAGCTAGCGAACTGATATCCTTTCTTATTTAACCCATGTATTTATACTTGCCCATTACTAAAGACTGTGGGCCTCCTATTATAGACTAATTACTGACTAAGCAACTGAGATCCTATAAAAGGTTAAACATTGTTCCAGAAGTCTTTACAATGTTTCAGGAAACACAATGAATTTTTTGTAAGATATAAAGCATTATAACCTATATACAGTCTCTCTCTCTCTCTCTAAACCAAAGTAATTAATTATGAATTTTGTTGGATTTAAAATAAATCTCTGAATATTGACAGCAACATGATAGTTATGTCTAGCTGGTAAGTATACATATTTAATGTTTTTCCTGTTTTGGTTCTTCTATTTGAGACATTCATTTTGAATATCTAATTTATGATTCATTAATTATTTACATTAATTATACAGGAGGGAGTCGTGTGGTGTAGTTGGTTAGCACGGTTGACTCACAACAAGAAGATCCCAGGTTTGATTCCTGGGCAGCAGATCTTTCTGTCAGAAGTATGAATATTCTCCTCATGCTTGCGGATACTCTGGTTTCCTCCCACAGCCCAAAAACATGTACATTAGGTTGATTAATGTCTCCTCCAAAGTCTCTCTGTTCTGATTATTATAAACAGGTTGAAGTAAAATCAAACTCAGTCCTGTGATGGACATTAACATCAGACCTGATATTTGCAATTACATCTTAAACATAGATTTTCTTTTTAACGGTTCTGACAGTTAAACAATTTTATACTCTACCTTTTAGTAACATTGAATTAGAAAGTATAATTTATTTTTAAATTTAAAATTTGTCATGCATTATTTAGGTAGCAATAATATAATATACAATCTGTTTAATTTTGTGTGTTTAATGTACACTTTAGTCAGTTGTCCAAAAAACTTCATGATTTTCATATAAATGCAGGACGACTCAGTTTGCTGTTCATTTATTTAGTGTGAATGGGTATGTATGTAGTTTCAAAAGATTGTTTATTATTTCTTGCACAAGTGAGAAAAGTGAGGAAAATAAGAAAAAAATCCAGAAAATTACTTTGTTGATTTTTGAAGTGTTTATTTGCAAATGTCACCTACTGTACAAACCAGTAAGAGTTCTGGTTCTCACAGACAGCTCGTCTGTCCTCCACTCTTTGCGTGTATTAATGGTACCTGTTTAAACTTATTATCAGTATAAACGATACCTGTCCACAACCTCAAATAGTCACACTCCAAACTCCACTATGACACAGACCAGAGAGCTGTCAAAAGAATAAACAAAATTGTAGACCTGCACCAGTCTGGAAAGACTGCAATAAATAAGCAGTTTGGTGTGAAGAAATTAACTGTGGGAGCAATTATAATAAATTAAAGATATACAAGACCACTGATATATCTCCCTCGATCTGGGGCTCCATGCAAGATATCAAATAATCACAAGAATGTAAGCAAAAATCCCAGAACCACACAAGGGCCCTAGTAATTGACCTGCAGAAAGCTGGGACCAAGAATCTGGAAAGGTGGAGGTATGCGATGGAGAGAAGGGAAATAAAAGTCAGCAGGAGTAAGACACAGAGTACATGTGTGTGAATGAGAGGGAAGGCAATGGAATGGTGAGGTTGCAGGGAAAAGTGGTAGTGAAGGTGGAAGAGTTTAAGTACTTTGGGTCAACAGTGCAAAGTAATGAAGAGTGCATTAGAGAAGTGAAGAAAAGAGTTCAGGCGGGGTGGAGCGGATAGAGAATAGTGGCAGGAGTGATTTGTGATAGACGAGTTTCGGCAAGAGTGAAAAGGAATGTTTATAGAAATGTAGTGAGGCCAGCGATGTTGTACAGTTTAGAGACAGTGGCATTGTCAAAAAGACAGAAGGCGGAGCTGGAGGTGGCAAAGTTGAAGATGCTGAGATTTTCATTGGGTGTGACAAGGATGGACAGGATTAGGAATGGGTTTATTAGAGGGACGGCGCATGTAGGATGTTTTGGGAGACAAGGTGAGGGAAGCTGGGTTGAGATGGTTTGGACATGTGCAGAGGAGGGACATGCAGTATATTTTTAGGAGAACGCTGAGGATGGAGGTGCCGGGCAGGAGGAAAGAGGAAGACCAAAGAGAAGGTTTATGGATGTGGTGAGGGAAGATATGCAGGTACTTGGGATGAAAGAGGCAGATGTAGTGTAGAGGGTAGTGTGGAGAAGAGTGATCCGCTGTGGCGACCCCTAACGGGAGCAGACAAAAGGAAAAGAAGAAGAAGAAGAAGAAGAAGAAGAAGAAGAAGAAGAAGAAGAAAAAGAAAGCTGGGACCAAAGTCACAAAGACAAACATCAGAAACAAACTACACTGTCAGGGACTCAAATTCTGCACTGCCAGACGTGTTTCGCTGCTTAAGCCAGTACATGTGCAGGCTTGTCTGAAGTTTGCTAGAGAGCATTTGGATGGCCTAGAAGAGGATTGGGACAATATAATATAGTCAGATGAAACCAAAATAGAGCATTTTGGTAAAAACTCATTGTGTTTGGAGGAGAAAGAATGCTAAGTTGCATCCGAAGAACACCATACCTACTATGAATATTGTAGGTTGAAACAATATGCATTGTTGCTGTTTTTCTGCAAAGGGACCAGGACAACTGATTAATGCAAATGTGAGGATGAATGACTCCATGTATCATCTGATTTTGAATGAGATTTTTCCCTCATTTTCCCTCATGGTTTAGGTATAGCTACAGTATGATGAAAATTACAGGCCTCTTTAAGTGGGAGAACTTGCACAATTAGTGGCTGACTAAATACTTTTTTGCCCCATTCTATGAGTAAAAATATTCAGGCAGTGTGTGAAATAGGGTTTTACAATAAGGATATAGTTATCATAGACACTAAATGATTATTATTAGAGTGTAAATAGGCATAATTTTGACACTTACTGCTATGAGTTATCTCAGGTTGGAGCTGGAATACTTGTATTCTGTGATAAGTTTGTTTTGTTGCACACAGTATGCATCACATTATGAAAGTAATGTTCTTGACATTTTGTCACACAAAAACATGCACACACAAACACAAATCTTCCTGTTTCATCTTCAAGGCTAAAAGCTATTTGCTAGACATGTGGAAACATGGTGCAACCCAGAACAAAGTAATCAGAAAGACAAACAGTTAAATTAGTAGGACAGATAACACAAGTGTTTAAACTGTACTATAAAGTGTGACATTAGAATACATTTAATTCAGTACAAATGAGTAAAAAAATTAATTTTCACGTAATTTTACGCTAAAATTATCAAAATTCAGATAGGTACATGGGTTTTGAGTAAGATTAATATCTGCCATTACTGATATAGTTTGAAAGGAAGACAATACACAGTTGTGAATAAATTAATACAATTTTAATTGATCAAATATTAGAATTTAAATTGTAAATGTAGGTCAGTGATTCTGATAGACTTTAGAACAGCAGCGAAGATCTTGCTGGCTGTGACTGCATGTGACAGGTGTTGTTTTATTTTTTTTTTATTTAAGGTTAAAGCTGAAGTTAAAGAAAGTGATGTTCTTAAAATTATAACAAAAATTTTAATACCAAGAGTCCATGACAAATCTCATGCTCATGAACCTCATGCCAACATAGTCATTAAAGCTTCTGTACTCTCCAGGTCAAGTACCACATCCTGCCTTTGTTGTGCAGATACTCATACATGAGCCAGTGGCCATCCATAACGTTGGGGGACATGCAGTGGTAGCGATCCATAAAGGAATCGCAGTCATCTGCCACCTCCATCATCTGACCCATGAAGTCCCTCGTGTAGATCCTCATTCTGTAGGATCATCTGTACTGTTTTTGGGAAAGAGATCAAACACTAGCATTTCTAGATTAAATTAACCTACAGGGAGAAATCATAAAGGATCAAGCTACAATAAAAGGATCAAGCTACAATAACAAAAAAAATAGTACTATTACATCTGGCAGTAAGAAATGTTAAACCAACTCAAGTGTTAGTTAATAAATAGTAAATTAAACTCATTTTTGAGGTGAGTATTTTGTCTATCATTTTGATGATTGGCTGTTTCCTGATGTTTACTGATGAACTGTTTACATGTTTGGTTTACCTTCTGCATTTATAAAAAATCTTTTTACCATCATGCACAAAGATGAACAAAGACCAGAAAAGCTTTTGTTGTAATGCCATGTGACTCATTTTCCTGGTGGAGATTTAAACTGAACATGATTGACAAGCTAAACCAACAAATTCCCTTCACTAGTCAGCTATTTCCTTTTGTTTCTTGTAGCAAAGCTGGTAAAACAGCTTAATTCGGAAAAGACAAATGTGCAGTGTCAGCACAAGCAAATTGTTGTTTCCTGAGTTTACATTACTAGCATAATCCATTCTTTAGATCTATATGCAAATGAGGCTTTGGGGTATTACTCTTAAAAGCTTAAATAGACATTTGCACGTGAATAAATAGATCTCTATAACAGCTTTAATATAAAATCAAATAAAAAATACAATTGTAAGCTGCAACTGGTTGTAGTAGCGATTAGCACATTCATCTCCTTCAACTATCCAATACTTAACATTAGGCTAATTGGTGATTCTATATTGCCCATATAAGTGTGTGTGTGTGTGTGTGTGTGTGTGTGTGTGTGTGTGTGTGTGTGTGTGTGTGTGTGTGTGT
>JAOTRA010059742.1:0-16374 GCA_026260255.1 Pseudolaguvia tuberculata | reverse complement strand
CACACACACACACACACACACACACACACACACACACACACACACACACACACACACACACACACACACATTCACTCGTATGAACAATTTTGACTTACCGATCAACCTAATGTACATGTTTTTGGATGGTAGAAGGAAACCGGAGTACCTGGAGGAAACCCACACAAGCACAGGGAGAACATGCAAACTCTGCACAGAAAGATCTCTTTTGCTGTATTATCAGATTAAATAATTTTTTAATATTTGCCATATGTGCTCTGGGTTAGGCTTCAGCAGAACCCCTGTGACCCCAGATTAGGGAATAAGTGGGTTAGAAGATTAATATATAAATGAATGAATGAATGCATTTAAAGGCTGTATGCCAGTGTTACTGGAAATCAGAACCAGTCTGTGGTTATGTGAAGTGGTAAATAACCTTGCCAATCAAGCTATTTATCTGGTAGCAAGCACCGGGAGGTAAATGTGAAATGTGAAACTGAACTCTATAAGTTAACAGAATGATGGACACAAGAGTAGGTTTTGTGACAGGACCATTCATGGGAAGTGGTGTCTTAGTGGTTAAGGTGTTGGACTGATACATGAAAACGTCCTTTTTGCTCTTGTAATGGTGCTGCATTTTGAGGTATAAAGTTCACAATCTGTTCTTAATGAATATACCTCCATCAAGCCATGATGGACATCAGGTGTATAAATAAAAATACATAATAAATATATTTTCATCTAAATGTCTTTGGTCCTAAGTCTTTACTACAACAAACTGTCTACTTCACTGCATGCACACATTGATAATCATAGTAATCATCAACTAACAAGTTAAAATAATAAAGAATAAACAATAAAAGGTGCTGGTGATATATTGAAGTTACTATAAATATCAGCTGAATTAAATGTGTCAAAGGTTTAAACTACAAGTAATATCTTGCTGCTTTCAGGTCTATATGAGTTGAACACAAATATCAGCTGATATTTATAATTTTTGTAAATGCTAACATTTAGCATTTATTGTAACTGTTGCATTTTGATGTATAAAAGGTACAATCTGTTCTTAATGAATGTACCTCTATCAAGCTATGATGGACATCAGGTGGATGTGGACTGATGTGTACATTGTGTCACAGAACACTAACTAACACATAATATACAACAACAAATTTTTTTTAGTGGATTTCAGTTGTTGATTTTCAGTTGTTTAGTTCAGTGTGTGTGGCCTTGGCAAAAATGCATTTTGTGGTAGATCACATGACTGTGGGTGGGGCAAGTGGCAGGGAGATAGGATCTCTGCTTTCAGTAGACGTCTGTTCTCACCCTCTCATACAACAATACAGCATACAACTATTATTTTGTCCTCTAAGACACTGTGTCCTTCCAAATGTTCTCTAAATGTCTAAAAACCAACATTTTACACAGATTGTATTCGGCTCATACACACTTTGTGCACAATTATTAGGCAAGTTGTATTTAGAATAAATTTTGTTATTGTACAACTACAGTGCGCTTGGTAAATCCAAAAATGTTAACAACCCCTCAAACATGAACATGTAAGTAGTAAAAGTGAAGTTTTGGCTTTCTTAATTGAATATCTACATGTGCAACTAAAAGACAAACAAAGATTTACCCATCTCACTTGTTTATTTTTACCTGTCAAAGTTAGAATAATAAACAAACTCAAAATTTACAAATAAACATTTCGGAAAATCACAAAAAGAAAACTTCAGTGACCAATATACTTCAGTGACCCATCTTTACAATGACAGTCACAAGCCTTCCAAGTTCAATCTGTTCAGAATCAAATTTTTGTGCAGCCGCAACCACAGCCACAGACACTGTTCAGACAGGTGTACTGTTTACATCAAAGCACGTGAAGGAGTGTTGTCTTGCAAAAATCAAAATCTTCTTGAAAGATGCTGACTTTTTCCTGTACCACTCCTTGAATGAAGTGTTTTCTAAAAATTGGCAGTAGGTCTGAGAGTTGATTTTGAGTCCATTTTCAACCCGAAAAAGTTCAATTAGTTCATCTTTAATAATTCCTGCCCATACCATCTCCACCTTGTTGGTGTCTGAGTCGAAGCAGAGCTCTGTGTCCATTACTGATCCAATCACGGGCCCATCCATCTTGTCCGTCAAGAGTCTCTCTCATCTCATCAGTTCACTACACCTTCTACAGATCTGTCTAGATATTTCTTGACCCATTCTTGAAGTTTTAACTAATGTGTCTTTTTCAGAGGTGGTCGGATTTCTGCTTTTCTTACCTTGGCCATGTCTCTGAGAACTGAACATCTCATAATACTTGACACTCCAAATAGGTTGCAGTTGTATAATATGGCAGCACTGGAGGATAATGGATTCCTGGTAGCTTCATGTTTGGTTCTTCTCAAACATGAAGCTGGTGGTTAACTTGCGTCTTTTCTTCTCAACACATTTCTTGTGACCCTGTTGACTATTTGCTACAAAACGTTTGATCCTGTGATCATGCCCCAATATCTTAGCTATTTCAATCTTAGCTGCATCCCTGTGAAAGACTTTTTGCAGATTTTGAGTCAGTTAAATCTCTTTTTTGGCCCATTTTTCCTGAGGAGAAGAATCTGCCTAATAATTATGCACACCTTGATATAGGGTGATATAGGGCCACACCTTACACGCTACAAACAAATACTATCACTGGATATGCATTAATTCCAAAAAGCACTTTCAACTCAAGTTTATACAGCTTGGAGGTGGAAATTATAGATAAAATGATGATATGGTCATATTGTCTAATAATTGTGCACATAATGTGAATGAGTGTGAAAATAGCCTTGACACTGACATTGCGTAGAATAAATTAGTAAATAAATAATTACCATAAACTGAATCAAATCCTGAATCCACTATTAATCAAAAGCAATACTGAAAACAGTCTCTGGAATTTAAAATGGAAAATTAAAGACATAATTTAAATCACTAATAGAAGACAAAAGACAGAATTATGAATTGAATAGAATAATAAAGACAGGCTGTTCCATAAATTGAAACGAATCCTTAACCACTATGAATCAAATAAAAATATTGAATCCGGTATCATATATTGAATAGAATTCTAAACACAGAATCATAAATTAAACAAAACATTAAAGCCATAAATTGATTAATGGAGAAATGAAATTATCAATCCTAAAAAAATATGAAAAAAGGAATACTAAATCCGGTAAGACAGCATCATGTAATGAATAGAATTGAATCCTATGTTATGACTATCTGGAAGTGCACCTTTATTGTGTGTTTGTCCAGTGTAGAGTGCTGTTGGAGCGCAGTGTGTAAACACACCGAGTGCGGCTTGAGTTTCGGTGCTGTGACGTGTGTCTCCAGCTCACACCCGCTTTGCGACACAGCACAACAACACGAAGCCAAGCAAAGCAGCAGCCTTCAAATCCATCATCGCGATGGGAATTAAAGCAGCACCGCCAAGCGAAAGGCTTTTCCCATCTCACTCAAACCTCCAGCATCTCCCAGACACAGACTATAAAAAGGGGAACAGAGTTTGCAGCACTTGCCAGAAACCGTGCGGTCAGGAACGGCTGCAGAATTCGAAGGTCGCCGTAATCCGGACAGGTTCTACCGTCATCACAAACACAAGTGACCTTTCGATAAAACTGTCCGTATTTTGATGTATATTACTGGACTAAAGAAGACACACCAAGAGAAAAACGCTACAATGTCCATCAGTTGGGCGCTGGTGGTAAGTGTTGCTGGTTATCCAAATAATTTAAAGGGTAACATTTAAAGGGGCCGAGACTGTATGAATAAAATAACCCATAAACAGTTTATTATAACTATAGACAAAATCTACTGTAATCTTGATTGTTTTCTTGGTTTTGTTTGTCATGCAATATGTGACTCCTACAAACCTATCGGTTCCTACAAACCTATCAGCAACGCTTTTTATTTGTCAGATTTTCTAATCCAAATCAAATAACATTTAATTTTTAATTTTAGTTGAGCAGAGGAAGTTTAAATAAGGGCCTTGCTCAAGGGCCCATCATTGGCAGCTTAGTGTTGGAGAAATTTTAAGCTCAGTGCTTAAGACATTGATGCCTGGAAGATCACAGTTCGATTCCCAGCACCACCAAGTTTCCACTGTTTGGCCCTTAAACAAGGAGATAAATGTCGCCATCTGCCAACTGCTGTAAATGCATTGTAATGAAATGTGATGCTAGGAATCAAACCCATTATTTTCTGATCAGCAGTCCAACACTTCTTTTTTGTTTTCTTTATTCAAATGTATACATCACAGTCTTTGTTTAAATCTGATGTTAAATATCAAACACAGGGACGTCATTAACAGCGACATCACAAAATATTTCCCCGGCTTAAATGCAATGTTATAGCATCCATTTCCATTACAGGCAGTCGAACGTTCCACATAATCTTTCAGATAACTTTTTACAAATATATAACTTAAAATGTTTTGAGGTACTTATTTTATGTAAATGGAGGAAAATGTTCAGAAATGAAATTGTACACGGTTGCCAGAGGCAGTTTGCCTTTGTTTTTTTTATTCCTTTGACCTGGTTATGGCGTGTCCTGACAGGTGTGTTGGGTTCCATTACGTGGTATTATCATCCTTTCAACCATTTATGGAATCCAAAACATCCCAGTATGGATAATAGCTGTGTACAAAAAATATTTATGCAATTTATTTAATAGTCAAACTGAAATTGGGATAAAATGTTCAGCCAGACAGATAATTATGTATTGTACAGAAACAGATCACGAAAGTACATTAAATCAGTATAATATATTCTTTATTTACATAAATATAAAAATACACATAATTTTAGCTGCCTTGAGACTGTCTGATAGGGGTACAATAAAACAGATCAATATCTAAGTAAAAATGGATGTTTTATTCCCATCCTATTCCAGATGTTTGTTTCACTATTCCTCCACTTTATTCCACTATATTGTGTGTTGTGACTGTGGATTTGTGTTGATTCTGTTCCAATAGTATGAATGAGATAAGACACTAATACTGATGTTTGCAAGGCTGGGGTTTAGTCAGGAGTCCAGTTCATCCCAAAAGTGTTTATTTTAAAATGGGTGAATCAGAGTTATTTTACATCAATCAGAAAACAGTATCAGATGTACAGTCTTTTGTCATGCTAAAATGTCATGCTGCATCTTGCAGTTCCAGAAAAGGAATAACGAATAGAAGTGTGTAGCAGGTAATGTTGTTGTTCCACATGCCGTCCTCTCATTGTTGTGCTATAACCAGTCTGATTGACATGACAAACAAGATCAGACTTTATTCATTCATTCATTCATCTTCTTGCCCACTTATTCCCTAATTCGGGGTCACGGGGTCTGCTGGCGCCTATCCCAGCGCACATAGGGTGAGAGGTGGGGATACACCCTGGATGGGTTGCCAGTCCATCTCAGGGCAACACATAGACAAACAACCACTCACACACATTCACACCTATGGACATGTTAGAATCACCAATCGACCTAATCTGCATGTTTTTGGACTGTTTGGGTCAAACCCACGACCCTGAGATTAAGAATCTCACGCTCTACCGACTGAGCTAGCCGGGCAGGTCAGACTTCAAACTTTGTTATTTTTCTGTATATTAGAACTGCATGGCACTATAGAACTGCATGGCAGTGTAAGGAAAAAAAATCACCAGATGAACAGCTCAATTTAGACACAATTCATTATTTTACAGTGATTGTCGTGGTTTTTGTAATGTAAGTCTGCGTAAAATACACAAATTAGATTCAGATATAAATACAATAGAAGAAATACAGGGCCACCTACATACATTCACAGTCAGTCCTATGGGCGATTTTAGAAATCTTAACATACATGTTTGAACTGTGAGAAGACACCGGAGAACCCAGAGTAAACCCAATGCAAGCGCAAGGATAAAATGTAAACGCCACACAGAAAGCCCGGCAATCAAACCTGGGATCTGTAACAGTGCTTAAAACACAAACACATGATACACTTTCACTTGGTTAATAAAGTTGAGCATACCTGTTCTGAACTGTACAATCAAACAAAATCATACACTTGACATCATACGCCCTGTAATGTAACTATTGCAGAAACACATATTGTGATGATTAAACAATATATTCTGCAGATGTAATTTATAGTGTAAATGAAGGTTGACATCATCCAATTTTTTCTATTGTTTGCTGGTTAAAGATTAAACTGATTTGTCGAAACAACAATAATGTGAATAAACCCTGGTTAATGAGGTCTGCCGTCAGATTCCTGAGATTGTTGTGCTGCAGCAGCACTATGGCGGACTCAAGACAAGTAAATATACATCAGTGACTCAAGCAGCCTCACCCACAGGGCAGCCCAAAGAAATGATGAGTCATTCAGGAGAGTGGTACACTTCACAATACTCTGAGCATACGTTTTGTCTACGTCTTAACTTCCCTCATGGAAGAAGGAATTATCAGGAAGATCCAGAAACTTGACTTAATTATTCACACAATTTTCTTAAATGATTGGTTGCTTTATATATAAATCATAAACTATGTTGTTCAATAAGAGCTTCTATAAGCACACACCTTTTTACATCAGTCGGAAAGTTTAGCTACATGAGACTGGATAATTGTGCTGTGAGCTTAATCAGTTCTAGACTGGTCTTGACAAAGGAAACTTAATGCAATTTCACGCAATTATTTCAATAATAATGTAACACATGAAATAGCAAGGTAGAACAAGCAATGGAACTAGCAAATTCACAACTCTCATGCTAACATTAGAATGAGAATTAGAGGTGTAGGCAGAATAAAGGTTGAGTGATAAATGTTTTTTTATTATTATTGCCTATATTTAAACCTTTTTTCATAATCAGGTATTTTAATATTAGCTTCACTGGTATATGACAAGTTGTGCCTTAGATATTGCATGATGAGGATGAACAAGTCTATAGGTATAAGTAACTTGATTATTAAGAGAATGAAGAGTGGAAAGACAGTTGGACCAGATGACATTCCATAGAAGCGTAGAGATGTTTAGGAGAGTTGCCAGTGGAGTTTCTGACTAAACTATTTAACAGGATTTTAGAAGGTGAGAAGATGCCTGAGGAATGGAGAAGGAGTATTCTGGTACCAATTTTTAAGAATAAGGGAGATGTGCAACCGTGCAGTAACTACAGGGGAATCAAGTTGATGAGTCACACCATGAAGTTCTGGGAAAGAATAGTGGAAACTAGGCTGAGGGAAGAGGTGGCCATCTGTGAGCAATAGTATGGATTCATGCCAAGGAAGAGTACTATAGATGCAATCTTTGCTTTGAGGATGTTGATGGAGAAGAATAGAGAAGGCCAGAAGGAGTTGCATTGTGTGTTTGTCGATCTAAAGACAGCGTACAACAGAGTTCCGAGAGAGGAGTTGTGGTATTGTATGAATAAGTCAGGTGTAGCAGAGACGTATGTCAGGGCGGTGCAGGACATGTATGAGGATAGTGTGAAAGCAATAAGGTGTGCGGTAGGAATGTCGGACTGGTTCTAGGTGAAGTTGGGATTGCATCAAGGTTCGGCTCTGAGCCTTTTTTTGTTTGCAGTATGGATAGGTTGACAGATGAGGTCAGACAGGAGTCTCCTTGGACGACGATGTTTGCGGATGATATTGTGATTTGTGGTGAGGATAGGAAACAGGTTGTGAAGAATCTGGAAAGGTGGAGCTATGTGCTGGAGAGAAGGGGAATGAAAGTCAGCAGGAGGAAGACTGTACTAACTGTGTTTGAATGAGAGTGAAGGCAAGGGAGTGGTGAGGTTGGAGGGAGAAGTGGTAGTGCAGGTAGAAGAGTTTAAGTACTTGGGGTCAACAGTGCAAAGTAATGGAGAGTGTGTTAGAGAAGTGAAGAAAAGAGTTCAGGCAGGGTGGAACGGGTGGAAAAGAGTGGCAGGAGTGATTTGTGATAGACAAATGTCAGCAAGAGTGTAAGCGGAAGTTTACAGGACTGTAGTGAGACCAGCATTGTTGTATGGTTTAGATACAGTAGCGTTGTAAAAAAGACAGGAGTCGGAGCTGGAGGTGGAGTTGAAGATGCTGAGATTTTCATTGGGTGTGACACGGATGGATTACAAATGGGTTTATTAGTGGGACAGCGCATGTAGGATGTTTTGGAGACAAGGTGAGGAAGGCTAGGTTGAGATGGTTTGGACATGTGCAGAGGAGGGTCATGCAGTTTATTGGTAGGAGAATGTTGAGGATGGAGGTGCCAGGTAGAGGTTTGTGGATGTGATAAGGGAGGATATACAAGTAGTTGGAGTGAAAGAGGCAGATGTGGAGGACAGGGTGATGTGGAGAGGAGCAACCCGCCGTGGAGCAGCCGAAAGGTGAAGAAGACGACTAAAATTTCCTCCCACACTACAAAAACATGTACATTAGGTTGATTGTTGATTGGTTTTAGTTGCAGCACTTATAAATTACGTTGCCTTTAATCCTTATTGTTAAATATGAATAATAAACAGGAAAACATATCTTAAATATGATTAAATAAATGTCAAAAATCTTCAACGTTTTCTGTCACTTCCAGTCATTCCCTTGTTAGCCACGCCCACACATTTCTGTCTCTGTTGACAGATTTTTCAGCGGTTTATATGATATGTATTGTCATACCGCCCAGCTGTAGTGTACAGTATAGTAGAGAATGTTTTTCAGGTTGATCTTGCAGTAGATTGGAATGCAGTGTATTCCATATTTGTGTTGCTTTGAATTGAGATTTTAAAGCAATGGATATAAATATACACACAATAATAAGGTTTTCGGCTTTCAGTGTGAATGTTTTCTTTGTGTCACAAAAAAATAAACAGGTTCAACTTATGATTTTTATTTTCTGTGTTTTGCGTTGGTTGAATGTGTAAACTACGCGGTAGGGATTAGCAGAATAAAGCATGTTAAACACCTGGACTGCATGCAGAAACATAAAAAATAATGAAGCGTCTATGTGATGTGTGTATTACAGCACATTGTGTCGCTGCCAAAGCAGTGTGTAGACGAGGGGGGATTAAAACATAGGCATTAATGCGAAGACATGAAGCATGAAACATGATGTAATCATTAGCAGAAAATTCTGAATGGGTTTGGCAACTCTAAAGCCTAATAAATCTGAATCACTTCAGAATGGTGCTGAGGTTGAAAAGGTTTTATAAATCAATGAGGAGGTCATGGTGGGATCTCAGCAATGCTATTTTTTCTCACTTCTTTTTTTAGTTGTTTTCATAACCCGAACCACTGAAGAAATTAAAGATTCTTTGATTATTAGAAGGTGCAATCAGAACCACGGAAGGCTTGCTATTCTGCTTGGTTTTAATCTCAGTTGATTGGCGTGGATTGTTTTTGTTTTTGTTTTCTATAATACTACAGTATTTAATGTGTAAAGGTTGTATAGAGGCTGAAACAGTTCTACAAATGGTCTCTTATCATGTGTTATAAGAAAACTACAGTAACGTTACTTAGAAATTGTGGGAAATTAAGTTAGACAAAATCTCCTAATGCAGCCAGATCACAATATATTACCACAAACTACCACACAATGCATCACACTCGCACACACTCGATGTGTTTACGCAAGCACTCACACACAATAAAAATCATTTTACACTGCATTTAGATATGCAAAAGTAAAAACCCAATTCCAAAAAAGTTGAAACACTATACAAATTGTGAATAAAAACAGAATGCAATGAAGTTTTAAATTTCAATATTTTATTCGGAATAAAATATAGATAACATATCAAATGTTGAAAGTGAAACATTTTAAGCAGGTAAGAAGATGAATGAATGAATGAATGAATGAATGAATGAATGAATGAATGAATGAATAACATTCATTACAATGTTACAATATAAGGATCCCACTTAGACAACTATTTAGTAGCTCAGTAGATAAGACTGTTAAGATGTTTGTTGACAGTTGGAAGAGTAGGGATCGTTTCCCAGCTACTGTGTACACTAGTACACATCTGTGAAATATTTTCAAAATCAGTTTAAAGAATTTTACTATTGATGCTTTTTCAGTATTGAAAGTGTGTGTGTGTGTGCGTGCGCGCGCGTGCGTGCGCGTGCGTGCGCGTGCGTGTGTGTGTGTGGGTGTGTGTGTGTGTGTGGGTGTCTATCCAAATCTTACCCTATTTCTTTCTTCAGCTTCTCTACACTCTGGTTGGTGACATTATGCCGCAGGTGTTACCCTCCATCCCTGGCACAGAAGGGTCTCTAGCCCCCCGTCAATACCGCCACACCGACACTGATACGGGCACACAGCTCCTGTGTGATAAATGTCCAGCGGGTATGTACGTGTCATCCCACTGTACTAACGACAGTGTGCGAGAGTGCAGTAAGTGTTCGGCAGGCACATTCACCCGGAGTGAGAACGGTGCCCATCAATGCCACCGCTGCCGAAGTCCCTGCAAAGCTCCTTTTATTGAAAAGTCTCCTTGCACTGCAACTACAGACCGTGAGTGTGTGTGTTCACCTGGCCCCCACGCCAGGCCCGGAGTATGCTCCCATATTCCGGTGTGCCCACCTGGTTGGGGAACACGCAAGCAAGGGGGCAAGTTAGAGGATGTCCGTTGCCGCAAGTGTCTGCCTGGAACCTTTTCGAGTGTAGCTTCCAATTCGCTGAGGTGCCAAACGCACACAGACTGCCAGGCGCTGGGGATGATGCTGCTGAACAAGGGAACTGACAAGACAGACAGTGTGTGTGGAACCTTATCTTCAGATACTCCCGTCTCATCCTCCTCACACAGCAATCACTCTGACAATGGCGGTAAGAACAGAAAAAAGCACAGACAAACAGGCATGTAACAAAAAAAAAACATTTTCTTGATATTTAAATTACAAAATAAAAGTAAATCTCGCTGTAGTGCAATTAGTGTTGGTCTTGCTGACTGTTCCAAGAAACATTACATAAAAATAAATAAACATTCATAAGATATAATGTAAGTAGGGCTATTATGACCTTCTACTCTTTCAACCTTTGTGGTTTTCCTTAAAACAAGACAGGTTGTTGTTTTTAAGACACGACAGTTTAAAAAAAAAGGTTTAGCAGCTTCAGCCATGTCTAGCATTAGTGTTTAACTTATGGCCATGTGAGCTGTAATCATTTACAAGATTTTGTTATTCTAATGTCTACCAGACTCCACCCTCAATTTTGTACAGTTGCAGTGTAAGCTCCACAGCAATGACAAACCTGTTTGTTTTATTAAATTGACATTTAATTGTTCTCTAATTTGTTAGTTTCTGGAGGTGATCCAGTGTCCAATAATATAGTGTACCCTGTAACTTTAACCATACAACACATTAACACTGTATTCTTTGAGGCAATAAAACGAATGAACAGCAGCAAAACTGATTGTTTGTGAAAAACCCTGTTATAGAGTAATAGAGTGATAGGTATGGAATAATGGAGTAATAGTGATAGGATAGGAAGAATTTAACCCAGCCATTAGGGTTGCACAAGCCAGTGCATTCTTAATGCTGGTCCCAAACCTGGGTAAATGGGGAGGCTTGCGTTAGGAAGGACATCCAGCGTAAAACTGTGCCAAATCAAATATGCGGATCACGTTGTGTAGTCCGTGATGGTAAATATCATCAGTGCTTATGCGCCACGAGTCGGTTGTGAGATGGACAAAAAAGAAAGTTTCTGGAGTAAGTTAGATGGAATGGTGGAGTGTGTAGCTAGTCATGAAAGATTGGTGATAGGAGCAGACTCCAATGGTCACGTTGGTGAAGGGAACATGAGGTAGGTAAATGGGTAGGTAAAGCCTTAAAGAGAGGATTGTGGAAGGGCAGATGGTGGTAGATTTTGCTAAAAGGATGGAGACTGCAGTGGTTAACACATATTTTAAGAAGAAAGACCATAGGGGGACGTATTGTTTCATGCTATGTGTGTGAATGAGAGGGAAGGCATTGGAGTGGTGAGGTTGTAGGGAAAAAAGGTAGTGAAGGTGGAAGAGTTGAAGGAGGAAACTGTGCAAAGTAATGGAGAGTACATTGGAAAAGTGAAGATAAGAATTCATGAAGGGTGTAGCAGTTGGAGAAGAGTGGCAGGATTGATTTGTGATCAACGAATTTCTTCAAGAGTGAAAGGGAAAGTTTCTAGGACTATAGTGAGACTTGCAATAGTGTACAGTTTAGAGACAGCGGCGTTGGCAAAATACAGGAGGCGGAGTTTAATATATTGAGATTTTAATTGAGAGTGGCATGGATGGAAAAGGATTAGAAATGAGTTTATTAGAAGGACGGCACATGTAGGATATTTTGGAGACAACGTGAGGGAGGCTAGGTTCAGATTGTTTGGACATGTGCAGAGGAGGGTCATGCAGTATATTGGTAGACGACTGCTGAGGAAGAAGGTGCCGGGCAGGAGGAAAAGAGGAAGACCAAAGAGGAGGTTTATGGATGTGGGGAAGGAAGATATGCAGGTAGTTGGGGTGACAGAGGCAGATATAGAGGGCAGGGTAGTGTGGAGAAGAGTGATACACTGTAGCGACCCCTAGCGGGGGCAGCCAAAATTGGAGGAAGAGTGATAGGGAAGAATTAATGGCGTGAGCGTGATGGATTAATTGAAGGATGAATTGATGAAATGATAGTGATAAAGAGTATGGATATATAGAATGATGATAATGAGGCATTAATGGCGCAATAGCGGGATAGAGTGATAGGATTGGATTGATGGTGTACTTGAGTGATAAGGATGAATTGATGGAAGGATAGATGGATAGAGTTATGAGATTGGGTAATAGACTAAGGTAGTGATAGGCTAATAGAGGGATAGAGTTATAGAGGGATAGATTTATAAGGATGGACTGCTGGAGTGATAGTTATAGAGATATATTGAGTGAGTGATAGTGATAGGGATGGAGTGATAGAGTGAAAAGAATGAAGAAGGATGAAGTGATAGGGAAACACACACACACACACACACACACATATTAAATTTTCTCTCTTTTTCAGGCTCACCGCCAATAACCACAGAATTAACGAATCCACAGCTGCACCTAACAATCCTCATGTCACCTACAAGCCTCTCAGATGAAGGAGGGATTCTCAATTCTCCAACTTCAGACTCATGGACTCTCCTACTGGCCAATCAGAGAGCTCAGTCCGAAAGCAAGGGTCAAGGTTTGTCTTACAGGCCCATCAGGAGAGGCTCGCCTCGGCCAAACATGCACAAACACTTTGACATTAACGAGCACTTGCCCTGGATGATCGTACTGCTTCTGCTGCTGGTTTTGGTGGTGATTGTGGTGTGCAGTATTAAACGCAGCTCTCATGTGCTGAAGAAAGGGCCGAGGCAGGACCCCAGTAGCATCATGGAGAAAGCCATACACAAGAAGCCCATCTCTCCTATAGGACACAACAAAGAGAAGTGGATCTACTACTCCAATGGCCAGGGTGAGACAAATAGTGTGTTTTAAGATTTAATTTGTGCATCTGGGCAGTGCGGTGGTGTTAGCACTAGCGGCTCACAAGAAGAAAGGTCAATGGTTCAATTCCCGGGCAAGGGAGCTTTTTGTGCAGAGTTTTGCATGTTCTCCCTGTGCTTGCGTTGGTTTTCTCCAGGTACTTTTATTTCCTCCAACAGTCCAAAAACATATACATTAGGTTGTTTGGTGATTCTAAATGCCCATAGGTGTAAGTGTGTCTGTGTGGTTGTGTGGTCTCTGCCTCTCACCATATGTGTGTTGGGATAGGCTTTAGCAGACCTCTATGACACCGAATGAGGGAATTATTGCATCTGCAAATCAGTTTTGAAAATGGCTGATACTGATAATAAAAAAAAAATCTATTATCGGCACAGATAATAGAAAATATCAGCGGATAATTGGTCGGCTTCTAATGACTTTTATTATCATCTGCACTATAATTACACAGATGGCATTATTTGCAAATATTGCATGTTTCCTGGAAAATCTGTGACCCATCATCAGATGTGAATTTGTTTTTTGCTTTGTGTATGGGATACGGCTGAGATGGATCCATATTGCAGTAACTACATACCTGATTCCAAAAAAGTTGGGACACTGTACACATTGTGAACAGAATGCAATGAAATGGAAGTTTTAAATGTCAATTTTTATTAAAGATAAAATATATCAAATGTTGAAAGTAAGACATTTTGAATTTCATGACAGTTGGGACTGGTAGCAATAAGAGGCCAGGAAAGTTAAATGTACGTATAAGTACACATGCAACTTATTATGTCAATTGGCACTGTGATTGGGTATATAAAGAGCCTATCAGAGTGGCAGTGTCTCTCAGAAGTCACGATGAGCAGAGGATCACTGATTTCCCCAATGCTGCGGAGAAAATATTCTCAGAGAAAAATTGCAAAGAGTTTAAAGTCATAATCATTTACAGTGCATTATATCATCCAAAGACTCAGAGAAGCTGGAACAATCTCTGTGAGCAAGGGTCAACACTGAAAGACCATACTGGGTGCCTGTGATCTTTGGGCCCACAGACGGCACTGCTTCACATACAGGAATGCTACTGTAATTGAAATCATAACATAGGCTCAGAAATACTAACAGAAAACATTTTTGGAGTCAGGTTTGTAGTTTTATTAAAGTTCAGACAAAGTTCATAAACAAGATGGAAGATCAGAAAACAGATGATCAGTTCTAAATTCGTTTGATGTGGAATCATAGTCCTTAAACAGACATGAGTCGGAATGCAGAAAGCAGCAAAACATACATTCAAGTTCATAAATACTGGGTGTAAAAGCGTAATTAAACAACAAATATGGGTCGAGAACAGTGAAAATCTGCAAATATAAAAACCTTAATCCACAAGTAAGACTGACAGTCAATTACACATTGACACGGACCTCAGATGCAAACCTTTGACCTGGTTCAAAGGATTTATTAGTAGAAAGATTGTTTTATTTTTAGGTTTGTGTTTAAAAAAAAGGTTGTGACACAGAAAGGCAATTAAAAATAAAAGTATTGTATTAATTATATTTATTTATTATTGTTTATTTAAAAACAGTTGACTTACAGCAAGAAGGTCCTGGGTTTGATTCAAGGGATCCGTTTTCCTTCCACATTGGTGATTCTAAATTGCAAATAGGAGTGAGTGTGGAGAGGAGTGGTTGTTCATCTATGTGTGGTGCTGCAATGTACTGCCCAGGGTGCACCCCTGCCTTTTTCTTATATGCACTGGAATAGGCTCCAGCAGACCCAGACCTCAGGTTAGGGATTAAATGAGGGAGATAGAGAGCACGGATAGGACTGGAAAGGACCAGAGTCTGGGTGGCCAGAGAACAGCAGTGTATGTTGCTTAAAAGAATTTTACAGAATTTTACAGTTGTATAGCCAATTTGTGGCCTGTGACAATAAGTGGTTTATCCTGTTACTTTTATTGGTTTTCACATAAAGAAAATGTATGTAACAATAAATGAGCACTACAGTGAACAGTTACGTGAATAACAGCACGAGATAAAAGAATGTAGTGCAGAGTGCAGAGTTTCTGAATAAGTATAAACACTGTCTTTCTCTGGTTGAGGTGAGATTTAAGGTGTTAGTTTTTGATCAGGAATGTAGAGTTTCTCCTCAATGGGGACATTCACTCCAATATAATCCATCACCTAAAATTCATTACAATGGACAATGATTTATAGTAGTAATAATAATAATAATAATTGTAATAATAATTTATTCATTTAATTTAATATTGGGGAAATCCAAGTTATTTCATTATGTAAACATTTTTAATAATTATGTTTCATAGTTACTTTTATAATGATGTGACTGAGTTATTATTATATACTACTTTAATAATTAGTTTAGTGTAAAGGTCAGAAGTGACTGTGAATAGGAATTCATTGTTTGTGGCCTTGGTTTAAATAGGTTTTCGGATGACTAAGTGGAAAAATGAAGACTAGATTTTAATATCTATATTTTAATAGTTACAGCCTTATTACAAGGAAATGTTACCTTCTAAATGAAGTTAGCAATTCTAAATGAATTAAAGAAGTGATAAACAAGTCAAGTGTGATAGGTCAACAATAGACCAAGGGTTCTCAACAAAGATTGCCATGTTGGTTTTTAATGGGGTATGTGGTTTGGAACAGTAATGTTTGGCACTAAAGAAACAGGGGTGTTGATGCTATTATAACATGGATAATCTTCAGTTCACTTCCTTTAATTGTATATACAACAAACAGCGGCAAATCAACAGACACTCTCACTGATATACTCACAAACTGAAGACAAGATATTGTGGGGCTTAAACCCAGGTCTCCATCTCAACAAAACCTTAACCATTTGGCACTGTAACCATTTGAGACTCTTTCCTTTCTTTCTTTCTTTCTTTCTTTCTTTCTTTCTTTCTTTCTTTCTTTCTTTCTTTCTTTCTTTCTTTCTT
>JAOTRA010059722.1:0-16377 GCA_026260255.1 Pseudolaguvia tuberculata | reverse complement strand
GCTGCATTCTGGATCATCTGTAGAGGTCGAGTTGTGCTAAGAGGAAGACCAGCCAAAAGCGAGTTGCAGTAATCTAGCCTAGAAATTACAAGAGACTGCACAAGCAACTTATCTGAGTTCGGTTTCTCTAGCCACACTCAGGCCTGATTACTGCCACTCCTGTTTGCAGTCAAGAAATCACTTAAATAGGACCTGCCTGACAAAGTGGAAAACCTTCGCAGTAGTGGCCGGACCACCAAAATTATCCCAAGAGCGCAGCGACGAGTCATCCAAGAGGTCACAAAAGACCCCACAGCAACATCCAAAGAATTGCAGGCCTCACTTGGCTCAGTTAAGGGCAATGTTCTTGACTCTACCACTAGAAAGAGACTGAGGCCAAAAATGGTCTGCATGGCAGAGTTCCAAGACGAAAACCGCTGCTGAGCAAAAAGAACATAAAGGCTCATCTCGGTTTTACCAGAAATCATCTTTATGATCCCCAAGACTTTAGTGTGTCGCTTTACATCTGCATTTCAGAAAAAGAGCATCATACCAACAGTAAAATATGGTGGTGGTACTGTTATGGTCTGGGGCTGTTTTTCTGCTTCAGGACCTGGAAGACTTGCTGTGATCAATGGAACCATGAATTCTGCTGTCTACCAAAATATCCTGAAGGAGAATGTCCGGCCATCTGTTCATGACCTCAAGCTGAAGCAAACTGGGGTTCTGCAGCAGGACAATGATCCAAAACCAACCAGCAAGTCCACCCCTGAATAACTGAAGAAAAACTAAATGATGACTTCGGAGTGGCATTGTCCTATTGAGATGCTGTGGCATGATCTTGAAAAGGCGGTTCATGCTCAAAAACCATCCAATGTTGAATTATGAATTACAACAATTCTGCAAAGATGATTGGACCAAAATTCCTCCACAGCGCTAAAACACACTCATTGTAAGTTATCGCAAACGCTTGATTGCAGTAGTTGCTGCTAAGGGTGGCCCAAACAGTTTAGGTTAAGGGGCAAACACCTTCTCACACAGGGCCATGTAGTTTTGGATTTTGCTTTTCCTTAATACTAAAAACCTTCATTTAAAAACTGTTTTGTTTACTCATGTTATCTTTGACTAATGTTTCAGATCCTCAAACAAATGTAAGTATTCAATTGTGACAAACATGCAAAAAGATTGGAAGTCAGGAAGGGGGCCAAAACTTTTTCACACCACTGCATGTGGAAATTTAAGACATTTTATAGATTTTTAAATAACTCCTGTTTTTCAATGTTATACTTTGTAGCAAATTAAGTAATGATGAGACTTGTAAATTGGTAGCTATGATTAATTTAATACACATACTGAGTCCCAGATGTTAATGATTACTGAGGAATTATTTATACAACCCCCCCACCCAGACACACACACACACACACACACACACACACACTTCTTTAATATATGTTTCCTTTCCTTTCTTCATGCTCTCAGGCTAGCAACATGGTGAGTGGTTTTTACTACCTGTCCATTACCAGGCGTTTTATCATAGTACTGGTTTTTTGCTCAGTCAGTCAGTCAGTGTTTTTATTCAAAAAAATTTTAATCTTTACGGCACAAATTGTTTTATTTATAAAATACTTTCAGTTGTTTCATTTGATGACTGTTCAGTTTCTTTATCTCAGGATCAATGATTATAAGTTTTCACTTTTTAAGCATCTGTAATATCTGTAACTTATCCAAATCATTTCTCCTGTCCTGTTATAGAAACTAAATTCAGTAAGTGAAATATTAGAGTTTAACCTCACTGTGCTATAAAATGCAAAGTAATCCTTTTAGGTGCGAATTCCAGTATTATTATTATTATTATTATTATATTGCCTGTTATTTCTTTTTTTCTGTGCTCAGATTCTGCTAATATTTCTACAAAAGATGGACCTCCTTCTGACCAAGACGCCAACTGAAGACATTAAAAACAGTGTGCTTCCTATGGTGTACAGAGCATTAGAAGCTCCTTCTATTCAAATCCAGGTAGTAATGCTGGGAGGCTTCTTACACTTCATCCTACGTATGGAGGTTTATGGGACACCCTATACTGTGTCTGTAGTAAGTCTGGATCGTTAATATGTGATACAACCATATGCTAAAAGTTCTCAGATGACCTAATTCGGTCAGTCTTTTAAAGGATGCGCATAAATGACACTTCAATGACCCATTCCATAATAACCCCATAAGAGTGATGACTACTCGTAAAGGAAAATGATTAGAAAAGACATGATGCAGCACTTTTCAAGTTCCTAATTCAATTAAATATTCAGTTTCCTTGTATTTCATAGTAGAAATAAACATCATATCCTGCTGCTTTGATGGCGGATGTCACATGATAATATCAACAGGGCTGATGTAGTATGTTTTGAAGTTCATTGCCTCACAATCCTAATAAAATGAACCCTTTAAAGGTTGGAATGTATCAGTAGTATGTGATTTTATCAGTGTGTGTTATTTTGTTTAGGAATTGTGCCTGAATATTATTCCCACCTTTGCCAACTTGATCGATTATCCGTCCATGAAGAACTCGCTTATCCCTCGAATCAGATCGGCATGTTTACAGACTTCCTCTCTGGCTGTGAGTTCAAACTTGAAACACACATTAACATCATTCCACAGAACGTAAAGTCTGTTTTTTACAATCTTTCTCCTTGTTGTTGTCTGCCTTTTTGTCTGTAGGTGAGGGTGAATTCTTTGGTGTGTCTTGGGAAGATTTTAGAATATCTGGATAAGTGGTTTGTTATCGACGAGATTCTGCCTTTCTTACAGCAGATACCCTCCCGTGAGCCTGCTGTCCTCATGGGCATTCTGGGTAACTGTCAAGTCATTAGTAGCTGGAAGCTTTAGGAATGTACTGATGTAGAAATTGGAACTCTATGAGGTGTTTAGCTGTTTTGTTTCTTTCTAAACTAAAGGCATTTATAAGTGCACATTTACCCATAAGAAGCTGGGAATCCCTAAAGAGCACCTCGCTGGAAAAAGTCTGCCGCATCTGGTGTCCCTTAGTATTGACAATAACCTTAATCTCAGCCAGGTAACGATACACACACACTTTACACATGAAGACAATGTAAATACTGGATGAGGTTTTAAAAAAAAAAAAACCACACACCGCACCTGTTATCTGCCTTTTAATTCATTCAGCTCATGGTGTGTTTTAGTTTAACTCTTTCATGACCGTGATCAGAGACATGCTGAGTCGGATGGAGGTGGAGCACAAGACCAAGCTGGAACAACTGCACAGCATGCAGGAACAACAAAGGTTTTTTTTTTTACACTGCTCTTTATTTCCAAATTTTTTATAATTTAATTTGGATAATCCAATACAGGAAGAAACAATACTGTATTTAAATGTGTCTGCATTCATCATGCTCCTTTGTACAGTTGCAGAAACTCAAACACACCAACAATATTTACAATGATTAACTGGTGTGGGTAAATGTATAAATTAAAGTTTATTTTTATAGAAAATGAATAGTCTGCTCAAAACAAACTAAATGGCACAGTGAGCAAGTATTTCAGAAACTGACTGTCCCAAATTAATTATCTTGTGAATTTCTCAGTTTTAGTGGGTCAAGAAGTAAGTCACTGTTATATTAAAAAACCTGCACACATTGAGAGAGAGAGAGAGAGAGAGAGAGAGAGTGAAACCTGGAGAGAGAGGGGGGGGGCTGGGAGAAAGGGAGAGAGCGAGTCAGAGCGCTCCACCATGTTGACTCATTTTAGTATTATTTTACTAACAGTTCATGTTGATTTATAACATTTATAGGAGTCTTAATCTTAACCAGCTAAATACACCAGAAGACACAAAGAGCAGCTCCGTGGTCCCCACCAGTCAAGTGCGAGACGTGAGTGCTGTTCTAGTTTCTGTCAGTTACTGTAGAATGTTCCGTTACACGGTAAAGTTCTGAGTTTCCTGGGTTTCTCTCAGATCGATGACATCTTTGGTGGGAACACAGGAGTGAACGGAAAAGAGAGCAGCTGCTCCACTGCACCTTCTCAGCCCTCGAGAGTGAGACCATCAAACATTTACAGTCCAACAAATTAACCACTTAACCCACCACTTCTCATACCACAGACACAGCAGTGAGACACACAAACTGATCTCGTGTCTGTGTGTGTGTGTGTTTACACTTAATAATCATGTGGACCTTGTGCTTTGTTGTTAAATGTGAGTTGTCAAACGGTCATTGATCATTTATTGCTAATGTTTGTGTTTAAGGTGTCTCTGACTTTGGAGGAGAAGCAACGTTTGGCTAAAGAACAGGAGCAAGCCACCAAACTGAGAAACCAGCAGCCCCTTGCCCCACAGAACATGAAGCCTGCTACAACTCCCACAACTACACAGGTTCAATGAATTGTCAACATGTTTTTTGTAATGCAAAAGAGGTTGTTTGTGAAATGTGGCTGTTTTTCAGCTGGTGTTTATATTATAAACAAACTTGAAACGTTACCTTCACGTTATAATGGTGATATCAGTTCATGTTTCATCCACCTTCCAAGAACTAAACAAACTATGCATTTTCTTTTCATTTCCAGGCAAAAGATTTGACTAGCAGTCTTATGAACAACATGACCTCGCTCAACAGTCTCTCGCTGAACTCTTCTCGTACAGCACCTATGCAGACGGGTGCTCTCTCATCTGGTTTCTCCTCCACACACAATATAGCTGGCATGGGCACTATGGCCCCCATCAGCAATGGGTTCAACTCTCCTATAGGCTTCCAAACAGGAAGCATGGGTATGCGACCTACTGCTCCTGGTGTCTATGGTGGCACGGGCAGTACAAATAGTACCCTGAACTTCACTGCCCTCTCACAAAATCAGTCCAACAAGCTAACGGATATGTCTGCCTTGGATTCTTTGTTCTCAGCTAACAAGGCCAAAGTCAGCCTCAACCAAATGGTCCCAAAACCGGCTGCAGGCTCTGTACCCTCCCCCTGGATCAACCAGTTTGGTACAGGCCAGCCCTCTCAGACTGCACCCATGCAGGTCGTACCAGTGGGAATGACAGGTGTGCAGGGAGGGTTCGGAATGCAGGCTAATCCTTTCTTTAGCCCCCAGAACTTTTCTCAGCCTGCAGCTCCGCCCACTATGAATACAGGCATGCTGAAACAAAGCACGTCAGTCAATAACGATCTGAAAGATCTTTTCGGATAACAGGTTCCATCTACCGACAAATGTCCCTTGAGTCCTGCTGGAACTCAATCAATCGGGGGAATGATCACCAATCTTGGCCAAGCAGGGTGATGTTACTGTAGTTGCACTCGTTTTATTGTTTATCATGTCTAAAGTTTTTTTTTTTTTATTTGTTTCCTTTTCTCTTTCTTTCTTATTCCTGAACTGTGTGTAGTTCTGTTGGAAGAGTGTCTGATTCGCTAACATTGGTGTGTTATGGTCATTTGTAGCTGATTCATCAAATTTCCACTGCCTAAGTAAGCCAAGTCCACACACGGACTGGTGGTAATCTAAATTCAGCTTACTCCTACAAAGGATAAAAGCAAAGCAAACATCTGACCTGTCAATGTTGAGTAAAATGCTTCATGTAGGAGAAACTGGACTAACGTTCCTCCTAATGCTTTTTAAAAGTAAGGTTCTCTCCAGCAGATAGCAGCAGTAGGATTCCCGGATACTGAAGGATCTATTTATACCCTTAACTACATTCCTTCAATGTTGCACTTTTTTTAACCATGTCGTTAACATGTCGTTGCAAAGACAACTAAATGTAGCGGCATGTAATGTTCAGACATCAGTCTAAAAATTTGATTTGATTTAATTGATGAGCCGCTGGATTTCAATTGCACTTAAGTCATTTGTGTGAATCCATTAATTTGCATTCAGTGATCTAAAATAGGAAATCACTTATGTACCCGGTCGCCTCACAATAAGAAGGTCCCGGGTTCGATTCCTGGGCTGTGGGTATTTCTGTGTGGAGTTTGCATGTTCTCCCCACATTCCTTCCACAAAACATGTGCATTGTGTTGATTTGGCGATTCGAAATTGCCCCTAGGGGTGTGTGTGTGTGTGTGTGTGTGTGTGTCGCCCTGCTATGGTTTTGGCTACCTATCCAGGGTGTACCCCTGCCACTCCCCTATGTGTGCTGGGATAGGCACCAGCAGACTTCTTAGGGAATAATTGGATTGGAAAATGAATGAATGAATTAAGGGCTAAAAATCCTCCATGTTGTTTTCTTACGATTCTCACCTTCTACATCTTAAAATCTTATTACAACTGATTTAATTCCATATACTTTTAGAATTAATTAATATAGACATATTCTCACATCAGGGCAAATATTAATCCAAGCATTGAATTTCTTTTAGTTCAGTATTTGAATTTTGAATGTAATACTGATATCGAAGCGATGATGAAACACAACACTGCATTTCTCCGTTCAAAAGCTGAATTTATATTTCATCTCATCTGCTTAATGTAACTGGATTTGGTAGTATGAGTGTTTATCTTCTGTACGCTGTCTGCCATCTGTCTCATCACATTTGTGGCATTATCTAATCATCCAATAGCTTGGCAACAGTACAAAACATTTACATTTCTGCCATGTGGCTGACACCCTTTCGTATATGTGGAACTGCACGTTCTCGTGATTATTCAGTGGATCATCAGTGCTTCACTTCTCACCAAATGTTTTACTGCAAGAAGTAAATAAATCCCAAATCCAGCTGCTATTGGTTCTGTAAGTCTGGACCAGCTGTTCAGTTATGCATCATGTAGTATTTCAACCCTTTGTGACTGGGCTGTAGGTGAGGGTGCACCTGGTGGGAAATGAAAGGATGAGAGTTTGTAGAAATGCGAATAAGGTAATAAAAATAATCTTGTATTTGTGCATGTATGCTGAAGTTATTATGGGCTACATGTGCTCTGGTGTTAGTGTTCTGAAACAGGCAGGAACATGGTTCTCTGTGAGTTTAACCCAACCATTGAACAAACCCTCAGCCATCGGTAGCCTACGTGGAGGTTTTGCTTTGCGTCTGGCTTCGTGTTTGTCCGGCTGCTTTTGGTTGGTGTTTTTCTTTAGTGCTTTGTGTTTGTTTTTATCATAATATTATTGAGTTTAGTTTTATTTGAGCCCAAATGATTGTAGATTTAAAAGAAATATACAGACCTAAAGTTTAATTCTTTATCACGAACAAATCCAAATCACGACTGTATTATTTTTACATATAATATGAATGAAGTGTACATTAAAAAAAAATAATATCCTGAGATCACTTTGACATGAGTGAACCTCTAAATAGAAATGTCCACAAAAGAAGCCTTATGAAGAGAGGTGTGCAATACGTTTCCCAAGGATTATTTTGTCCAAATAGGTTGAGGTCCATGTTTTATTTTGTTCAATTTAAACTTTGGTCCATTTTCTTTTCTTTTATCATGATCTGGTGTGAAAGAAACAAAGCTTATTCTTCTATCTTTGCTATCCTATAATGTAATGTGTGTGTGTGTGTGTGTGTACAGTGTGGCACTTTTGTGAACTTTGTATCGTGTTTTGATTGTTCTGTCTCAAGTGGACAATTTGATGAAAATCTGTAAATATTGCACAAAATACAAATGCTGATGTTCTCTTGGAAGCTTTTCAGTCATTTTGTTAAAGGTTTATTGTGTAGATTCTTAATTGCAGTGTATAGTTTTGGATATAACCAGAAAGGTTTAAATAAAGATCTTCAACAACAGTAAAGACTGTTGCAATTATTTTCTGGTTAAAATTCTGCACTAATAAAACAGCAGCAATAAACTGTAATAGAAAGCCATATGCAGTATATTGGGAGAAGAATGCTGGAGATGGAGGTGTCAAGCAGGAGGAAAAGAGGAAGACCAAGGAGGAGGTAAATGTAACGTTTTGTAAATGTTTTAGGTTAATAATCCCCCCTTCTGTTTTCCATCATATTTGGGGTTTGTTTTCATCGTGAGCTCAGTTGCTAATGTTGCCTCTGAGGAAGTCAGTGTTCCTTCTTCCTGAACTCTTTTCTTCATTTCTCTAACATACTCTCCATTAGTTTGCACTGTTGACCCCAGGTACTTAAACTCCACCTTCACTACCACTTCTCCCTGCTACCTCACTACTCCATTGCCTTCCCTCCTGCATAACTATTTACAGCTAGATTTCTGTTCCTGTTATTCCTTAAAATATAAACAAATAAACTGCAACATTATTCTATTCTATTCCATAAAGCTGAATGTAATAAAGTGTTTGTGGCTGAAATCATTATTGCGGAAACACCAAACAATCCAATCTGGCAAATGAATCAGAAATAAAACAGAAACTTATAAATGGGAGAAAAAGTCGATAGAAATAAAACCCAGAAGTAGCAGAAGAAATACAGTGAATACTAATAGACTTTAATAAGCCCCTCAGAAAAGTGGGCTCTGTTATTGGAGTGTCTCTGATCGAGGTGTCAGAGAGGAGAATGTTGAAACTTCTCGACAATGCATCATGACACTGTTGGAGTACATTCAGCAACAGACTGAGACCACCAAAGTTTATAAAGGTCTTTTATAGTCAAAGCTATTCATACCTCTGGCCATCAAACTCTAGAAAGCTCTCTGATGACATCAGCATCAATGCAACTCAATGTGTCATAATTATTAGTAAATATTATTAGATACCGTGTGCAGTTTATATATATTTTAGCTGCAATAACCTTCTTTCACAATACAAACAATTTTAGCACCTTCTTGTAAAATGAATCAGTATTTTTATATTTCACTTAATATATATTTTATATTCTTATCTATTTTATTTTTATGTATTTGTGTAAATTGCCTGCTATTCCAATTTATATTTTCTGTTTCACTTCTTATTTTATTCTTTGTATTTGTATTTTCCAATAAGCAGATATTATAAATCTCCTTTGGGTTTTTTCTGATCATTTTCTATAATTTTATTTTATCCTAAAATGATAGTTTAATTATTTTCTTTTATGTTTTTTCTACTTTAGCTTTTGGTGTGTGACAAACTCTACTCTAAATCCACCCTAACCCATCCAAACGATGGTGTTATTATACACACACCCTTGTTAATTGTTCATCATTGGCACAGTGGTCAGTAATGTTTGCACTAGATGTTTTCCATACGAGTCTTACATAAGCACCATTAGCTTTCTAAAGGCCAGTGAATTATTCAGTACTGGGAATTTTCCACTGAACCTTGACTGACCAAAGGTTAGAAACACTGTGGAGTAATTATACTAGAATAAACACTAATGTTACTGTATTTTGTCAAACTGCCATCTGTCATTTATATATACACTGCACTTTATATTTTTTTTATAAGTTGTGATGCTATTAGTGACTTATTTTGTACTTTTATTTTATGCTATTCAAAAACATTGTTTAAAAATTAAATTAATGTGTTTATATGCAAATGTCTACAGATAAAAAAAAGATACATTTTAGGAAAATTTTAAATGATGTCAAATCAAAGCTTGTTTCATATATAAATTCCCTACAGTCTTCCTGAACGGGTATATTTTTCTGGTTGACATTTTCACATGAAGCATTTTTGTATTGTATTATGATGGAGTGAAGACCTTAGTGTGCAATGTCCTTTGATAAAAAATGTGTTTAATGAAAAACATTGATGACCAAACGAATGAATGGTTCTCTGTGATGTTAAAATAAACAATAGATTTAGGTTAAATGATATGATGAGTGTGTTGGTTTTTCCAGTGCCAAAGAACGTTTATACTCTATATGCAAAAGCTTTGTTGTCATGGCAACCAAGTCCATTTTATTCCTGATGTCTATGACATGGTTTATCCATGGATATTTTACTGAAAATTGTATATTGACAACTCGGCAGTAATAAAGGGAAGAAATAGTGTAAGTGAAATACAGCATTAATGTTAAGCACAATCACATTTTACAGAACAATAATTAAAACATCTGATGATAGAAACTACAGTCAACATGATGATTAGACAGTCCTACTTGTGTGTGTGTGTGTGTGTGTGTGTGGGGGGGGTGTTGTAGCCAATAGAAAAAAATAGTTTGAATCAATTAATGAGAGTGGTGGCTCTGAACACACATCATTTCAATTGTCTATACTTTACACAAGCATTTTATTAACGGCTCGTTTTATTAATGGAGTCATTTCCTGCTCGAGTCTGATGTTTATCATGCAAATTTTAGCTTTCTTTTTGTACAGTGCACTTAGACTAAAACTCAGTCAGCTTATATGATCTGACATTCATTCATTCATTCATTCATTCATTCATTCATCTTCTTACCTTCTTATTCCCTAATTCGGGGTCACAGGGAGCTTCATGTTTTAAGGCGACTGTACTAACCACCACGCCGCCCCTGTAATCTGTCATTCCAATCAGAAATACACAACAGCCGCACTACAGCTTTGGCCAAAGAGTGAGAAAATAAAATAACCACCCGAGGGTAAAACAATAAAAGGTGAGGGTTCTAAGGAAAAGAAACAGAGACAGACAAAGAGAGTAATAAATATGGATAATGTTTTTACATTACTGAGCATAAATTAACATATAATTAAACAGTGCAGTCAATAGAAATAGAGAATTCCAAATCAGATTCATTTTACAGATGATTCTTAAATGGTTCGGTCCAATTAGACATAAAGACACCTTAAAGAGCTTATTTCAACCTAATAAACAATGTTTTTTTATTTTATATCATGCACATAGGATAACCAAGGAAAAGTGATTTTATAAATATGTATTACTGCTGGTGAAATAGTAATCATAAAACAGATATAAACTATGAATTGAGCTTAATTATATATTTTAGATAACATATCTTCATATTTTCATTCTTCTCCAACTCACAGTTCTTTAGTAGATTTACATGCACTGAAGCGCTGCCATGTCAGCCTTATTTACTGATATACTAAAGTGAATTGATTTCTGCAAAGTAGGACATTTGAAAGCTCAATATTTTTAGGCTCTTTGCTGCCCTTGTAGACAGTCAGCACTATTTTGGCTCAGGTCCATTTTTGGCTGCGTCTCTCTCTCTCTCTCTCTCTCTCTCTCTCTCTCTCTCTCTCTCTCTTTCTCTCTCTCTCTCTCTCTCTCTCTCTCTCTCTCTGGGATGGACAGGGTTAGAAATGAGTTTTTAGAGGGACTCGTGTAGAATGTTTTGAAGATAAGGTGAGGCTAGGTTGAGATAGTTTAAACATGTGCAGAGCAGGGACATGCAGTATATTGGCAGAAGAATGCTGAAGATGGAGGTGCCAGGCAGGAGAAAAAGAGGAAAATGCACAAAACCTTCCTCCAGCTGAATGTCCCATTGATAAGATGTTTTTTTTGGTACCTGTGATTCTACTGTGCACAAGAACAGAATAGATGGAGTGGGTTTCTGCCCTGTGCTGAATACACCCAAAACTCCTTAACTTACTCCTCTACAGGTTTGACACAGTTGCAGTGTGTGTTGGGGTATCAGCCTCCCCTGTTCCTGCTCTTCTCCTTGGTCTGGTGAACCTGCCTCGGTCCTCTCCATGAAAGATTTGGCACAACACAGTGCTCAGTCTCGGCCTATGTCCATTTACAAAGAACCATCAATAGCCAGCGCCTCAATGCTAACCGCCATCGCATGCCTCATCCCACCTATCGTTTGGGGGATCTGGTCTAGCTATCCACTAAGGATCTCTGTCTCAAGCTTAGCCCCATGTATGCTGGGTCTTTCAAGGTGCTATGGCAAATCAATGAAGTTACTGTCTTCAGCTGCCTCCGTCATATCGAATTTCCTCTGACTTCCATGTGTCTTTTTTAAAGCCTCATCACGGTACCCAGAGTACAGCTCCTGATAGATCCAGAAACCCTGCCATAAGTTAGAGGGAGGTCCTGCTTACCTAGTAAAACAAATTCTGGACTCACATCAAAGGAAATGTTTGCTGGAGTATCTGGTGGACTGGAAGGGGTATGGTCCTGAGAAGAGGTTCTGGCTCAAAGTTGGTGACATCTTGGATCCCATGTAACTCACAGACTTCCACTTTGCTCACCTCGAATGCCCCGCTCCACGTCGTAGAGGTTGCCCTAGAAGAACGTAGAGCAAGTGTTCGTAGAGAGGGGGCGTACTGTAATGGATGTAGTCCCCCCTGATCACCACACAAGCCATATTTAAGGAACCCACATGCTAACACATGTAGCGAAGTTTTGTTTGTTAAGCCAGTGTTAGCATTACCGAGCATTGTTCATGTTTCTGTTCCTGTACCTGTTTTATGACCTCACGCCTGTTTCTTCAACTCTGTCTTCTGGCTTGCCATTTGGATTTGCCTGGATTATCTGCCTACCTGTTATGAGCTCTCCCTGTTCTATGGCTACGTTTCTGTCTGACTGTGGATCTAATGTACTGCAATATCAACTCAGACAAGACTGATTATTTACAAGTGAAATAATACAATTATGAGCGTATCACTATAACTTACTAATTCATTACATTATTAAACAACTAATAATAACAACAACAAAAACAATAATAATATTCTAATAATAATTATTATTATTGTGTTTAAGTTTAAAATAAACAGAAAGCATAAATATTTATGTATTTGTAAAAACTTGAACAAACTAAACCAAAGTTTGAATTCCAAATGTGTCCTTAATTAATAAATAATTTTCTCCTGGTGGGATTAATAAAGTGGTAGTATAAGGCACCTGGACTGTGCAGTTCTCGGCATAAAAAAGTAAATGGGACACTGGAGTTGTAGAAGACTGTGTACAGATGTATCGATAATAATAACAAGACTAAAAGGCTCACTTGAGCAGAATTGAGCAGATTTCCTGCAGACCTAAAATCTGATGAAGTTGTGTCTACTGCAAGACTCCACTCTGGATCGGCTTTGAGATAATCAGAATTGTCATAATCAGAATCACATGCCTGTAATTATTTGTCTCCTTATTTGTATTTTATATGCATTTAAAGCAGCACTACAAATTTTTTAAAGGCCATTAAGGAAGTATCACTTCCTGTGTCCTGCTATTCACAAGAAGAGAACTACTTCTTCTCCTTTCGCCACAGTGGATCACTCTTCTCCACACTATACTGTCCTTTACATCTGCCTCTTTCACCCCAACTACCAGTGTATCTTCCCTCACCATATCCATAAACCTCCTCTTTGGTCTTCCACTTTTACTCCTGTCCTCCAACTCCATCCTCAGCATTCTTCTACCAATATACTGCATGTCCCTACTCTGCACATGTCCAAACCATATCAACTTGTCCTCCCTCACCTTGTCTCCAAAACATCTTATATGCGCCGTCCCTCTAATAAACTCATTTCTAATCCTGTCCATCCTCGTCCCTTCCAATGAAATTCAACTCTGCCACCTCCTCCTCCTGTCTTTCCTCCAGCTCCTCCTCCTGTCTTTTTGAGAATGTCACTGTCTCTAAACCGTACAACATTGCTGGTCTCACTACAGTACTATAAACTTTCACTCTTGCAGAAACTCGTCTATCACAAATCACTCCTGCCACTCTTCTCCAACCGCTCCACCCTGTCTGAACTATTTTCTTCATTTCTCTAACGTACTCTCATTTAATTTGCACTGTTGACCCTAAGTACTGAAACTCTTCCACCTTCACTACCACTTCTCCCTGCAACCTCACCACTCCATTGTCTTCCCTCTCATTCACACACATGTACTCAGTCTTACTCGTGCTGACTTTCATTCCCCTTCTCTCCAGCGCATACCTCCACCATTCCAGATTCTTCTCAATCTGTTCCCTATTCTCACCACAAATTACAATAACATCCGCAAACATCAACGTCCATGGAGACGCCTGTCTGACCTCATCTGTCAACCTGTCCATTATGACTGCAATCATAAAAGGCCTCAGAGCCGATCCTTGATGCAATCCCACCTTCACCTTGAACTAGTCCGACAATCCTACTGCACACCTCACTGCTGTCATACTGTTCTCATCATGTCCTGCACCACCCTCACATGGGCACATTTTCCCCCAACCTAGGTTCACTACTCTTTCCTATTACTTCATGGTGTGACTCATCAACTTTATTCCCCTGTTGTTACTGCACGCTTGCAGATATCCCTTATTCTTAAAAATCTGTACCAGAACTGCTGATCTTTCTGTGCGGTCCTACATGTTCTCCCCACGCTCGTGTGAGATTCCTCCAGGTTCTCTTGTTTCCTCCCACAGTCCAAAAATATTTACATTAAGTTTATTGGTAATTCTAAAATTGCCCATAGGAGTGAATGTGTGTGTAGATTGTAGGTTGTTCATCTATATGTGTTCCCGAATTAGGGAATAAGCAAGCATATTACTATTAATATTTTTACAATTCAGATTAAAGCCAAACTCTGATCATCATCAGACACTGTAAGTGTTTCCGTATGGATAGAATCAGTTTGTTTTCTTTTGGGAAAATCAAAGGATGATTCTACAATACAACCCAAACTACGGAACCTAGAGAAATCTCTCAGTGTAAGGGACAAGGAGCAAAACCTTGGATGTCGGTAGTCTTTGGTCCCTTAGACGACACTCTCAGTATTACTGAAGTAATAACAAATATAAATACTTAGACCAAGACAGATATTTACTAAACTTCCTTCAATCCTCCTTATAGTTGTTGACCATTTTCTCAAACCGTGTAAGAATTACACTGCCCCATCAGCAGAGGGCAGTATCACCTGAGTATTGACACGTCCCGTTAGCCCACGATATATACAGTAGCTACTAACAAAGACTCTATGTTCTGTTTGCTATTCTAAATGTTTTACCTGCATTATGGATTCCTCTGTGCATACTTTTATTTCTCTCACCAAAGAACCACAGCTTGCTGTCTTTCCATTTTTTTTCCCTTTAGCAGAACAGGACACAGCCAGTCGCAAGCCCTGGCAGCAGTGAAACGTGAGTCAGCAGTCAGTCAATGGAGTAAGTTGCAAAGCTAAACAGAGGACAGTAAATGAATGTGAGAGTCACATTGAATAGCCAGATTCTTACAAAGTTAAACTGGGAAATTCCATCAGTTTGTATTCATAAAGCAATTGGAGCAACATTCAGCACAGAATCAAGCCTCAAACCTTCTGACACAAAGTCATTTGGAGAAACCAAAATTAAACTTCTTGGCCACAACCATAAATGCTCGATTTTAAGAGGAATAATCAAAGTGATTAAAGTTACACTAGTGCTACTGTGAAACACGGACGCAAAAGACACAGGGAATTTGGTGAAAATTTATCCAAGATGAATGCAGTATGTTATCAAAATGGAGGTACAATTGCATTCTTTAGCCTGGAATACGTACACATGTCAACATGACAATAATCCAAAACACAGGGCCAAATCGATCTAGAGCAAAATAAAGTGAAAGTTCTGGAGTGGCCTGACCTCATTATCGTCGAGCCGGTCTGGGAGATCTCAAATGTGCAATTCGTCCAGAACAGCCCAAGAATTTACAGGAAGTGGAAACTTTTTGCAGAGAAGACAGCATTATCATCTAAGTAGATAAAGAGATTCATACACAACTACCACAAAAGATTTTAAGCTGCCATTGCCATGTTAATAGAGACAATACTAAGTATTAAGAACTGGGGTAAGTACATTTGTAATCAGGGTCATTTGAGCAATTTCTGTTGTTAATATGATTTTAAAAAGAATAAACACAATAAATGGTTTCAGACAAACACTAACCACTAGTGAAAGAAAAGTTTTTGTATTATCATTCATATTTACTAGAACATGGCCAAGAAATCATAAATTCTGCCAGGGTATGTAAACTTCTAAGCACACCTACATGCACAACTTTGACTGTGAGCATAAGTGCAAACTATATTATCAAAATGTATTTAACGTGTCTATTTAAAAACTATACATGTACAATTACAAAACACACAGATTAGGAAAATCCATGGCCACCTCCAGGACAGCAGAGACACTGTGCATGTAGCAGAGCATATAGATGATCAGATCACTAACTACAAAACCAATTCACCTGCTTGTGGCAGTGATGCCTCCCTCCCAGATGGGTCATGAGGCGCATCAAGACCCTGCTGCCCCCACACCAGACACACAACAATTTGCTTATTATCCAATGCCTTTGCCAATTATCCAACGGCTAACAGACGATGACATTTCCACAACCTTCCATTTGGCCGTAACACACTCGGACTTTAAGGACAAAGATGTATAAATGCTGTTCATAGCTCAACTCATATCATTAAGATTGCCAGAGTCAGTATTCAGAAAATATTAAAACTCATCCTGGATTTATGGGGATCTATTTTGGTCCCAACCCAGACATGAGTCCTTATGTGTGTATATTCAGATTTATGTCCCCACCAGGCTGGACACACACACACACACACACACACACACACACACACACACACACACACACACACACACACACACACACACACA